>OVBA01001443.1:0-44270 GCA_900406435.1 Lepidium aucheri | reverse complement strand
TTTTATACAAAAACTATCTTTAGTTTATGAAAAATGAAGTTTGATTCCCTTAGATCTAGGGTTATGGATGAAAATGTTATTTGATATAAGGGGCAGTTATGTAATACATTTTAAAATGGGGGTACTTTTGTTATTTCCCCTATTATATATGTATTATAAATTTATTACTTTTAGAATTTTATCATTTATTCAAAATATTATATATCTATTATAAATCTACAACATCTATGTTTAAATTTTTACCAATCAAGCTTTTATTTTCAAAAATTAAAGCCATATTTCTACAACCAAAAAATTTACAGCCAAAATACCTACAGCAAAAATCCTACAGCAAGAAATTAAAAGATATAGCTCTTACCAACCGGACCCTTTAATTCTGAAAACTTGATAATCCTCAAGTCTGAGTTTGAGGAGCTTTCTCCAAACCCAAGATCCAAGAGATGAAGCTTTAATGTCCCAAAAGGAAGCTTGATGAAGGAGATAATACCGAATCCAATCAACCCAAATTGATGAGTTAGAAGACATGAGACGCCAAATCAACATAAAAGCAAAGACTTTTGAGGAGTCTCTTAAAGATCTGATACCCAAACCACCCTCAAATTTAGGAAGACAAACCTCAGACCAACAAACCTTAGCTTTCAAAGTGATGTTGAGTGAAGCCGGCCAAAGAAAAGCTGAGCACATCCTCTCAATTTGATATAAACAGCGATGAGGAATTCTAAAAGCTGAACACCAGAAGTTTGCAATGCTAGAGATTACAAATTTTATAAGTTGAAGCTCGCATAAGATAAGGACTTAGCATCCCAAGAGTTTAACCTAGTTCGAATCTTGGCAAGAATAGGCTCATAGTTAGCTTTAGACATCATTTTAGAAGTGAGAGGAAGGCCCAAGTATCTGATAGGTAAACTACTACTGGGAATATCAAGAGCGTTCACTGCATATAAGGTAGAAGAAGAACCAGTACCAGCTACAAAAATGGAAGACTTTGCCACATTAATATCAAGACCGGAAATATTGCCAAAGTGAGTCATGACATCCATAATACCCTTCAAAGACTAAGGAGAACCATCAGAAAAAAACAAGGATATCATCCGTAAAATTAAGGTGTATTAGCTTAACATCTTTGCACAAAGGATGATAGCCAAATTTCAAGTTTTCAGCAGCTTCATTTAAGAGCTTAGAAAGCACATTGTTCACTAGGACATAGAGATAAGGAGATAGAGAGCATCCCTGTCTAATGCCATGAGAACTAGATAAAAATCCCTCCAAATCGCCATTGGTAGAGACTCAAAATGAAGTTGTAGAAATGCAGATTGTGAATCCAATTCACAAACAAGTTGGGTAAACCCATTGCACAAAGAACAGAGACAACAAAGTTCCAGTTAAGGGTATCAAATGCTTTATCTATATCAAATTTAATAGCACAGCGAGACAAAAGAGATGGTTTGTGATCATCTTGCACCAGTTCAATAGCTAATAAAATGTTCTCAAGAAGAAGCCTATCCTTCACAAAAGCAGTCTTATTAGGATAAATCGCATCCAAGAGAAATGATTTTTAGTGGATTGGCTAGAATTTTCGAAATAACCTTGTAAATGAGGTTGCAGCAAGCAGTAGGTTGTGGCTGAGTGCTTAGGAACAAGGGACATAGCAGTAGCGTTCACACCCGAACGGAGAAAACCATAGGTGAAAAACGATTGAATAACCACAATGAAATCATGACCAATAACATTCCAAGCATACTTAAAAAACTCAATAGGGAAGCCATCCGGTCCTGGGGCCTTTTTAGAAGGCAAATAATGAATAACATTTACAATTTCCTCTGGAGAAACAGAGGCAACCAAAGAAGATGCAGCCGTCTGAGAACATGTTAAATCAATAAGGTGAGAGAGATTTATAGATTCAACTGGAGGATTATGCTGTAAGAAGGATTTGTAATAATTTGCAACTTCATTCTTAATATTGTCAAGATCAGTGAGAATCACACCAAAAACATATTTGAGGCATCGAATAACATTTTTAGCAGCATGGTTTTGAGTAACACGATGAAAGAATGAGGAATTCTGATCACCCTTTTTAAGCCACTTAATTCTCAATTTATGTCTAAAAAAAAATTTCTCAAGAGAAACAAGATGATTCCAACGAGAATTTGCTTCAGCATCTACACAGAAAGAATTAGTGTCTAGTCGAATATGAGCAGAGTCTTGGAATTTACATAGTTTCTCAAAAGCAGCCTTGGTTCTGAGAGGTAAATTCCCAAACTTAGTGCGATTAAGTTCACGCAAAATAGGCTTGAAAAGCTTTAATTTGCGATGAAATCTGTATAATGCAGAGCGAGAATGATATAAAGGAGCAGAGAAGACCGGGATTGATACAATAACAGGAGAAACTACTCATGCTCGAAAAGAAAATTGAAATAGTAAAAAGGACGCCGATTACCAATAGAGGGAGCAGAGAGATGAACCAGACAACATGCATGATCAAAGATGCCATTGGACTCAAACTTAGCAAATGAGTGAGGGAAAGAAGAAAACCATAACGCATTCACCAGGCTAGGATCTAATTTCTTACCAATAGGATCATCTGATATGTTATTTTTCCAAGTAAACGCAGGACCAATGAAAGAGAGGTCCATAACATCATAACTGGAAACAAAATCCTAAAAAATTCAGATACCAAGATGATTAGAAAAGGAAGCAGAAGAATTAGACTGCTCAGTAGAGGATAAGATCTCATTATAGTCCCTAATGAGAATCCAAGGGAGAGCCAAGTGAGTATAAGAAGCTTTGACATTAAGGAGATCCATCCAAAGCTGCCTACGATCATGCTCAAAATTAGAAGCACAAATGGCAGAGCAGATGAAAGAGATCCCAGTAACAAGAATAGTAACAACAAAGGTTATATGTTGAGAGCTTTTCACAAGGAGAGAAATATGGCCATTAGCAAAAGAAAAAATCCAGATACGACCAAGTCTATGACAATCATACTTTGAAATAAGATTTCTAGGTAGGAAAACAAGAGTTTATAATAGCAACATTGTTCTGCACCTATATACTTGTCTCAAAGATACAACCAAAAGCCGGTTTTACATCATTAACCCAATTTTTAACAATAGTATATTTGCGAGGTTGATTAAAACCACGCAAATTCCAGCCAAAAAAATCATGGCTTCCTAGAAGAAGCTTTTTTGGTTTTGGATATGTCACAAAAGGAGAATCCTTTGTACGGGAAATAGGAATGCGAGAACTTCTTTATTCTCACTTGCTACAGATTTAGAAAATGTTAGCAATGCAGTAGATTCAACAATTTCACCATCTTTAGGAGCGTTTTCCAAAACTGCAAAACGAGAAGGCAAAGATGAAAGAGAAGCTACAGGTAAAGAGAGAACTTTCTCTAACACATTGGAGGAGTGCATGTTTTTATTAACTGAAGTCCAAGAGGAAGTATCAACATCCGTAGGAGAAACAGAAGATGAGAGAATTTGCACATTATAAGCATCTGAGGGAGTATCTAAAGAAATAGCATGATGTGCAAAGTTCAAAATGCCAGAATCAAAAGTAGAAACATTAAGGTCTGACTGGATATTTGAGACCAAAACCAGAGATGGAGAAGTAACCCAAGAAGAAACAGACAAGTCTGGTTGTATACCATCTGAAACTACTGTAAAAGTCTGAGCACAGTTTACAGATGAAAAAATATTCATACCAACGGGGACAAAGGAAGCAACAGATTTATCCAATTGAAAATCATATGAAGCCACCTTTAGAGTATTATCAAAATTAACAGTAGAAGATGGAAAAGTAACATCATGAACCATAGTAGATTGAGGCACCAGGGAAGTTTCATTAACTTTCTTCAAAATAGTACAACCTGAAGCTAAATGACCCCATTTGTTGCATTGATCACAGTGAAAAGGCAACCAAGGAAAAGAAACCAAAATAGTGGATTCCTCTAACTTAGCAGCATCAAGACAAATTTGTCTAGGTAATGTATTTAGAAGATTAACCTCAATGAGAACACGAGCAAGATCAAATCGGAGACATTTTTCAGTGGTCTGATGAAGCTTCATATGAACACCAACATGGCTGGCCAAGAAACTTAAACACCAAAGGAGAAGAGATGAGCAAGAATTTCCGAGAAATCGACCCTTTGGGGGATTGAGGAAAAATCAGGATCTTTAGAAGCAGTATTAGGAGTCCATTCACAAACAACTAAAGAAGTCTCACCAATATGCCAATACGTATGACGAAGAATACGAGATCTGGTACCTTCATCTTCAACTTCGAACAAAACAACATTAGAACGAAGAAAATGAATATTAAATTTTTAAGTTCTTAGAGTTTTGCCAAATACAATTCACAGCAGCATAATTTGTTCCAATATGAGGCGAATCCCCAATGAAGTGTCTAAGAACGAAGCAGTTCCATAGAGGAGAAGAGTCAGAAATTGCATCATCGGGGACAAAGGTAGAGATAATACCATCAGAAAAAACCAAAGAAACAAGAAGATGAGAGATAGAGTTCGATTTTGCCAAAGTAGAAGCCTAGGAGGAGGTTTTGTTCTGCAATGAAGAAGAGATCATCACGATCGAAGGAAAGGGAGGAATGGAGGAAGAAACCTCTATGACCACCGACGAAAGCAATCAAAAGAGCGGATAACAGAAAAAGAACTTGCTGGAAAGAAGAAACATACTGGAAAAATGGAAAAAACACACTGAAAAAGGTAATTACAGTTGCGGAAAAAATATTGCCTTACATGTGCCTATATTCAATTACATGCGTCTTTGCTGTTTTGATATAGGCCTTGATTGTTATCATGATTTCGGAGTGTTTTTTGCCTACATGGAGTGGATTTCGTAAAATGTTGCCAATCAGTAATATTTGTGTCAAAGGCGTTTTTTTCTTCACTAAAAACGCTACAGTAACTTTACTTTGTAAAATCATTACTTTTTACCATTATTACTAACCGCTACAATGTAGTTGTGGATTTGAGAAAAAAATGCTACAGTGTTTGATTTCTTTATTATTTTTTTCTCTTTTTTTGTTTTCAATTAATTAAACTTATTATTGTAGAAACTATAATAAATATTTATGCTTTTTATGTCATGTATATAAACATACATTATATATATATATATATATGTAAGAGAGCAATGGATCTGACCAGATTATGAGTTTGAATTCTACCCAATTCTTGTTGAACAACTTAAGTTATGGATCGAAATCTTGTCGATCCAATTATTACTTATTGACAAGAAAATAATAACAAATAAATAACATACTTAATTTATAATTAATTTTATCTAATTAATATCTATTATATCGTTTATGATTTATAATTGATATTTATGAATTACAATCTATACTACTAAAAGTACAAATTTAAGGCTTTCTACGCTATCCATCTTAGCATATTTTGAAAAATCTCCCACAATTTGCCACATCAGCCTTATTGTCAATCACGTCAACATATTTTTTAGTCTCCAACAATTTACATGTACGACTTCCTGCTCTCTCTGAAAAGAAAAGACTTTAGGTTTTTCTATCCGTTTTCTCTAATTAAGGGTGAATGATTACTTAATTATTTCATTCCCCCTCCATTCATTGTTTGATGTTTGAATTTTTCCAATTTTCATTGTCCTTCCATGAAGATATGCTTACAAAAATCGAAAACTTGCTTCGCATCTTAAAACTTTAAGGTTTTCTCTTCTCAAAAAAAATTAAAGTTTTTTTCTTTCCAGAGCTTCTTTGATGAGAAAATGATTGATTACTTTTTTTTATCATTCGACTGGATTTTCTCTATTGTCTTTGAGGTTCTATCTCTATATTCTTTTTCTTTTTCTTCCTGAAATTGCTATATCTAGATCTCCAGTTGTCAATCGTTGGAGTTCCTTAATTTCTCAATGCATTGAGTTTCTACAATCCTAGTTCACAAATTTTTGTCTGGTTTGAGTAATCAGATTGAGTTCACAACCTTTGGCATTGCATCATTCTCGCAACTATAATGAATCAACACAAACTGAATTTTCTGAGTTTTTGCAAGGTAAATTTTTTTTCCTTCATGTCAGGTACTAGATCAATCAGATCGAGTGTTTGATATGGATTTCGAGGTACGAGTTAGGTTTATATTCAGAAAACAAAGAGATGCAAGTGGTATAATTCTAATTCACCTCAGACTCTCATTGATGAAGAACTAACTTAAGAATTTTGTTTGATTCCAACCAATTTGAATATAAACTCTTCTCTTTCTAATCTCTCTAACAGTTTGTCAGATAATTTGTTTGGATGGATTTAACGTTTATGTTTTTGCAAATGTACATGTAGCCATCAATTGTCACTGTGTATTATTAAGCCTTGAATTACTATTCCTTAAACCAGATGGCTATAACGTCCACTGCTATAATTTTTTCCCCGTTCATCTATGGTAGCCAATTTCTCCTAACGTTCCTGCCCCCTCCTTCATAGGTATTGTTTTCTAGAAATTGTAAGTTTCTCTTCACGATTTCACAACTTAGTGCTTTAATTTACGTTTAGTTTTGGTTTGGTTTCATATTAGACTTTCTGGTGAAACGTAAGATTGAAAAACATAGAGAGAAAGTGCTTCACTGTGAAATTTTCTCAGCTAATATTATCTTCAAAGCCAAAGTTGAAAAACGTAAGAAAAAATAGTCATTATGAAAAGTGAAACAACTAAACAAGTTCAAAAGGTTTGTAAATTTGATGATATATATGATTTGCTTATATATATATATATGAAAAATATGTCTTGCCTATACTTGTGGGGTTATGATAGTCTAGGTTTGTTTATTCAAATATTTTATTTTAAGTTGCTCCTCGATCATTTTGCTTTTATGGTTTGGTATCGTTCTTTAAAATGTTTTTTTTTGACAAAAGATAAAAAGGGAGGAGAACCTAATAAGAGCAATTCTAGAAAGGTAAACTGCGCTCTTTGGCTAAATTGTATGCTATCTTTGCTCTCCAATCAGGGGCAAAAATTGAAATATGAACAGGAAAAATAAAGAGCAGCAAAATGCAACTAAGAGGGTTAATGACAACTATAGGTACAAGTACATCCAAGCAGTTCTTAGTTCTTACAACAAGAAGGTTATTTATACCATTACTTATATCTGATAAGTGCAAATTTCTCTTCCCATATATGTGATCGCCAACTTTATAGAATTTCAAATAGGTATTACTACATTCAATAAACATAGCTTACAACTTATCACACCATCTTTTTGTAATTATTTCTCAAATTCCAAAATTTAACGTAAGGCTAAAACAACTATTAATACTCTTAAGTAATTCATTCTAACGTTTATGTATTTAGGTTTCACACAAAATATTGTGGAAGCTGAGAGCACATCGTCCAATATATGGAACTGAATTATTGGAATTATTGGGAGAATGTAAGTTTCTCTACGCTCTCTCTTCTATATCTCCTCGAATTTCCAAGACTCGTCCTCTTTTGCATGTTCTATTTGATTTGTATTTGTCTTTTTTAGTCACTGTTTCATATTTCTTTAATTTTGTTAAGCTATTAGTGTGTTTTGATGTTATAATTCACTTTGTTATCATTGTTATATTGTCGTGTTTTGTGATTTTCCAGTAGCCTAAACCATCTGAACATACAAGATAACTCTGTGAATGCACAAGGAGCGGATCCCAGAACTCTACCATATACAACATGTTCTTTCCTCACCCTCCAAGTTCTGATTAGAATTATAAAGGTGAAGAAAGCTATTGATTTTGCTCTCTCCGCTTTTTTAGTCCAGGTTATGTTTTATCTTGAATGTTTGATTGAGCTGCTCGGTTTAGCAATATTATAAGCATTTAACCCACAAGTGGTTTCTTTTGTAGATGTTATTCTTTACATATTGCTCTGTTATATCACTGGTGATGTGTCAGTTGTTCTCGAAGTAGACATAGTTAATGATGTCTTTTTAATGTTTGTTTGCAGAAACCAAAAATGAAATCTCATAAGCAATTCATTGATCTGTAATTGATTGTAGAAAAGATCCATGCCCCATAGTTTCTGAGAAAGCAAAATATCTGACCAGGAAGATCCTTCTGCTTGAGCCAAAACATCGATTTATAGCTCAACAAGTAAGAGTTAATGGACACATTCTTGGGATAGAGTTTGATCACTTTCATCCTGGTGCATTTGAAATACATGTATGTATACACTATATTCTGCTTCTTACTAAGCATACAAAGATTGTTCCATAAGCTATTCGATACGAGTTTTATGTTTTTTCTTTTCGTCTGGAACATAGATGCCAAGCCATCATCGTAAGGCAACTAGGCGAGGTTTTGATGCCAACTTATATGTCTAATCAGAGTAAGGCCCATAAAAGTTAGTTCCTAATTAGTTTATGTCTCATGATATGTTGTTGCTGCTCAGTTGTTTTCATCAACTCTTAACAATTTGCCATTTTTCCATTAGGAAACCATGAGGACTTACCATTTTGCCATCTTTGAGGACTTACCATTCCGAAAGAGTTTCTCTCTCACATCGTTTTGTACTTCCACTTGATTTAGTAAAGATTCTTCAAATTTATGAAGGCGTTTCGGCTAAGAAGCAAAATATTTATTTCTCATGAGCTATTTCACAAATCTTGAGTTCCATGCTAACCTAATATTTCGTAGAGGAATTCTGCAATTCTCCACTCAAAGGAAACTTCAAATTTGTTCGGGATATTGTATTTCTTTTATAGAAAAGCTAAATTTTGTTAATTAAAGGGTTGACTTTCGTATATAGTTTGTAAATATTTTACTATGTTTTGTTCTTTAAATGGTTATTGATGAGATTCGTATTCCTGCTTAAAGACTTTAAAATGAAGCATGAATAAAGATTAGAAAAATGTATAAGACTATAATACTATAACTACATAATAAAATCTATTTTCTAAAAGCACAATATATATAAGCACCGGACGTAGCCCAATATAATCCCTAGTATAATAAATAAATTTATTATTATTTCATTTATTATAACAAAAACCGTACCGCTTACATTTCACGAATCACATATTATTTTGTTCCACTTTTTTATCAAAACTGCACTTATATCGCACTGCACTTTATCCCACACATGTACCGCACCACACTTTGTCCCGTACCACCAAAACCGCAAATTTCAATCGTTTAATGATTAAATAATCCCTTCTTTTATTCTTGAAGTTAAGTTTCAGCATTCAGTGATCTTTGGAACAAAATTTAGGTTCATACGAATATGACGTTATAAATGATTTAGATCATCTGCTTGATATCATCATCTCATCATAAACTCTATCAGCATTTGTTTTATCGCCAACCTTATGGAATGCCTTAATCAGTGCTACGTATATATCCGCACTAGGCTGCATCAATCTCCTTTTCATACTTCTCAAGTACTTTTCTCCAGCTTCAACTTTACCGCAAGCGCAAAGTCCAACTATTAGTGACCGAAAAACCTCCACACCGGGAGAGATCTTTAAGTATTCCATCTCAAAGAACAGCTTCATTGCTTGTTCAACGTCGTTTCCTTTTAAAAATCCTCGAATCAAATGAGAGTATGTATGTTCATCGGGCACAAACCCTTTATCAATCGACTTGGTTAAGATATCGTTTGCACATTTCAGATTCTCAGTCTTAGTAAGTCTCTCTACCATTTTGTTGAAAGCGGAACAGCTAGGTATAAGCCCTCTTGTAGCAACCATTGTCTCGCAATACTTCAAGCTTTTCTCTTCTCTCCCGAATCTCGCACAACCCTCGATTAGAAAATCGAAAGTTTCTTCGTACGGATCAATTCCAGAACCTTCCATCTCAATCACCCATCGATCCGCTTCTTCAATATCACCTGCTTCGCAACACACTTTGATAAAAGAAGTATAAACAAAAGCATTTGCATTAAAACCTCTCTGAAGCATTTCGTCGAACACTTTTCGTGCAGACTCCAAATCTCGTTGTTTCGTCTTCGCATATACAACAAGAGAATAACCAATCGTGTCGATAACCATATTCTTCTGCAACAATCTCTTCAACAAACTCATACTCTCCTCAATTCGATTCGATGCAAGAACCCTAAAAACCAAGCTCGTGTTAACAATCACTGGAGGTGAACATCTCCGACCATGAATCTTATCCAACAAATCAACAACTTCTTTCAATTTCCCTTCTTTACATAACGCACTGATCATAATCTCAGTCGTCGTCTCATTGGGATGTTTCCTCTTATTAATTGCACACTCGTAAATACTCCAAACGAGATCGATCCGATCAGATTTCACAGCGAAATGAAGCAATGTGTTCAAAGTAATCACACTCAAAGAGAATCCACGGTCGTTTAATTTCTGGAAAGCTTCGAATCCTAATTCCAGATACCGAATTTTAGCGTAGCCTTGAACGAGTAAATCAAACACGAGAGGAGTAGATGAAGGAACCTCGTAAGTATCCAACAACGAATCAAGTAAATCAGAACCGGAATTTAACAGAGCGGATTCGATCAAAGCTCGAGCATCAACGAGTAATCGAGCTTTAACGAGGATGTGAATTGCGACGGAATAAGAGGTGATTCCATGGCGGAGGTTTCGCGTATGAGCTGACCAGTGGAAGAAGTTTAAAGCTCGTTTCGCGGATTCAGGTTGTCTGAAACGGAGAAGGATTTTCTGGAGAACAGAGTCAGATAAGTCGACGGATGAAAATTTGGTAGAGAGAGTTTCCCAGCTTTCGCCGGATTGTAAAGATATGGAAATGGCATCGATGAGAGTTTGTTGTTGTTCTTCTTCTTTAGGACTTGAATTAGTTTTGGAAGAGCACAATAAGCCATTGTGAAGTTCTGAAGATCGTTTCAACGGCGAAACGAAGAAACGCCATTGTTGTTCTCCTAAGCGGCGCATGATAAGATGAAGTACATTTAAATTTAAACATTTATATAGGAATCCCTTAATATAACATTCATGCAACAAGCTAACATTGCGCAATCCAAATTCTTATAAGAATGTAACTATATTTATATGTATAAAGATCAATACAACATCAGTCAGACACTAAATTTAAAATGGTACTATAATTTAACTACCAACTTCTTGTTGCTCTCAAACCGGTATCGCCACGAAACAAACCCATCTAGAGAGTTTTTTTTTTCTTTTCTTTTTTAGGTTATTCCCTTTCTGTTTTAACTTTTAAGATATCCAAAATGGTTCCCACAATCTCTGATATGTACACATTAACCAGAGAACATCAGTTCCTGATGTTGTGATGAGAGAAGAAAAGGCAGGAGCAGAATTACTCCTCTGTGAGCAGAGGCAATGCCTTTACATGCCCTCGTACAGAACCCGGCTTTCAAGAAGATCAGACAGAACGCCTCTCATGTTGTCTAGAGATACAGGTTTGAGCAATATGCCATCTAGACCAAAGCTCATGCATTTCTCCTTTATCGATTTGTCTGTGTTACCAGTGAGTGCCACGAGCAGTGGCCGTTGGTGGCGTTGTTTTGTGAATTTCTCATGTATACGTAGAGCGATTTGGTAGTTTTCGACCCCGGGCAAGCATACATCCATGAATACCACTTTGTGCTCATAAGACACAACCCTCAGACACTCCTCGTTTGAACTTACTGTGGCCACTTCGCATCCAAGGTGTACAAGAAGTCCCTTAGTCACCATTCTGCTTACCCTGCAACCAAATTTATCAGCTGTTTCTCATAAGAATCTGTCAGCGACTTTTTCAAAAAACCAACTTTTCTGCATTTGTATTTACGTTTACATGGCAGACAAACAGAAAACAAAAGATTCTCATAATTTTTTTTGCAAAAAGTAGACGCGAAGATCAAACAAATATAGAGTATCTCTATGCATTTGGTTTTTGCATATAAATAAGCCAAAAGAAATTTGTTTAAAATATTAAAGTTGGAAAAAGAAAGGAGAGAGGCTTATACTAACCCGTTCTCGTCCATGACAAGAACTTTAAGTCCAGTAAAACTTGCATGCCGGGGAATGGCTGGAGCTTTTGATATACCTGACTGTTTAGATTCGTTGGAACAATCTGAAATCCCGAGTTTAACATCAAAGATGGCTGTGCACCCTTTTCCAAGACCATCACTTTCAATCCAAATGTCACCCTCCATCAAATTTACAAACCTTGTCATATTAAATCAATATGTATGTCAATATCAGAAGAGAAAAAAAAAACAGAAAGAATATAGACGTTTCTAAATAGGGCTCAACCTCTTGGAGATGGCGAGGCCAAGTCCACTACCTCCTGAGCTTCTCGTAGCTAAAGATTGCGTTTGTGCAAACTTAGTGAAAAGCTTCGGAATATCTTGAGGATTTATTCCTGCTCCAGAGTCTTTTACCTATATTTAAATACATCGTCAAAATTGAAGACCAAGAAATAAGTTTATACTACGGTTTAAGGGCTCATGATAATAACCTTCACCCTCAAGTAGAAATGACTCCCAGTTGGCACCACAAAAAAGTCAGGAGCTCGAGTGTCTGACTTAGTAACGAGAGCAGTTACGGATATATTACCCTGTCTGGAGAATTTGACAGCATTACCAACTATATTTAATATTATCTGCATAAGCCGTTTCTCATCCCCAACAACAAAGTCCGGCAAATCCGGTGCAAGATTTAGTGTGATGGGTAATTTTTTAACAACTGCGATAGGCTTTATCAAATTGAGGACCTGCAACACGATTCAGAAATATCAATCAAGTACACAAATACTATACAACTTCATGAGTAAGAAGATTTTTAACAAAATTGATGTATTAGTATACAAACAATGACACAAAAGAAGAAAGATATGTTGCTACCTCTCTAAATAAAGTATGAAGATTGAATGTGCCGAGTTCAAGTTGAAGACTTCCATCTTCCAACCTGGAAAGATCTAAGACATCATTCATCAAAGTTGCCAAAAGGTTACTGCTTTTAAGTATTGTTTCGACCATCAGCCTTTGTTCAGGGGTTAATTCTGTTTCTTGGAGTAAGGAAGAGAGTGCAATGATTGCATGCATTGGGGTGCGCATCTCATGGTTCATAACTGCCAGGAAATCATTACGGGCACGGATTGCTGTTTCTGCTTCTCGCCTTGCTAGATCAAGAGCAACATTCTGCTCCATGAGAAGATCCCTAGCTCGCATTGACTCTTCTAGGATCGCAGCATGTGAGAGAGCCACAGCCACCTAAAAAACAGAAGATAAATTAAGACAAGATCAGCATCAGTCATCAAACTTAACAGCAAAAATAATTCAAGTTCAAATGGCCATATGGTCATACAAACCACAGAACAGTAATGTAGCAATGTCAACCTGATCAGCAACCACTTCAACGAGTTCTAACTCATGGACATGCCATTGCCTTGCACTATCTGAAGGAAGCATCAATACCATCAGAGCATATCTCTTTGTTGAAAGCTCAGGCCAATCATTAATCTGAAAGTTTGAAAGGTGCAGAAGCGGAACCCTCACAGCTACCACTTCCCCAAGCATATATTTCCCAGAAACAGGTCTCAACCTAGCCACAGGGGAATTAGGAGATATTTTTACAGCCCTACTAGTACCAAACACTTGGTTGATCACTGGTAACTGAATGGGAACCGTATACTCCACGGGATGTTGCTGACGAAGTGTATAAGAGAGCTGTAGCTCTAACCCAGTCCTAGTAGGCATCCACAATGCACACTCCTCCAAAGCTAATGTTCTCCCAAGCTCAACAAGTGTGGTCTTTAAAATAGTGTGTCTATCTAAAGTGCTTCTTATTTCATGGGTCAGCATTCTGACATGCCGTCCAGTTTCTTCCTGAGTTCGGATTAATCCCATTTCTCTGTCGAGCTCAGCAGCCTTATTTTTCAAGAATAGTTCCCGGGTCTTAACGCTCAGCAGGTCGGGAATAATATGAACAAGCATCAACGCCGTAGCACACGAGACAATAGCCGTTAACCCCTTCGCGGTGGTCATTACTAACGCCACAGTTCTCGAATGTGTTGTGAATGTCCATAAGTTAATAAGATGCGTTGCCCCACAAAGAACGATAAAAGCACCAAACTGAACAAGTACCCATCTATACGGAAAAACCGCAGATTTCTTGACAAAATATATCAACTCAAGAGGAATGGAAAAATACGCAATTGCGATGAAGAAATCCGAAATGTATTGATATTTCATTAACAACTCATCAGCTGGCCATTGTGGTTCAATGCAGTTGCAAACTTCCATTATGATTTCTACACTATGGTGGTTACCTTTCACACATAAACCTGTGAAGAAGACAACAAAAAAACCTTAGGAACAGAAACAAGAGAAGAACTTTGCTACATTAAACTGCAAGCACCTTAGGAAAAAGAATATAAAGCTCAAAGGTAGACTTTGGAAAATCTGTCAATTAAGAAAGATGTTAGTCGTGCTGGTTCTGAAGTTGTAAAGAACTGAAGAATCCGTAAAAAAAATTAGGGTTTCTACGTTACTGTAATCAACTCGACCACATGAGTCCCTAAAGTGATAATTTTGGAATCAAAATCCAAAATTAACGATTAAACCCAAAATAATCACAGGTAAAGGGTTCCTAATACCTGTGCATTACAGTAGAATAGAAACAATTAGGTTAATCATTCTCTTAACTTTTAAGATCGAAAGCTTGATAAATGAAAAACATATTTGAGAAGAACCTTACGAAACGATCAGGAAGGATTTGAAATCAAAATCGGTGTAAGAAGAGGATCGGGAAAGATGCCTACCTCGAGAAAAGGAGGAGGATTAAGAGTTTGAGAGAGAGACGACGCGGCGGAGAGCGACGGAGAAACAACGAAAAAGGCGTTGAAGCTTATTAACGAGTCAAAAATGGTTGGGTTTAACACTTTAGTAATTCCTTCTGTTTTCTGTTTTTTATAATATTATGTTTGTTTTAGAAAACAAAAGAAAATTTGTCAACCTAAAAAAATTGAAAATTATATTGTACATATCTTGGAAGTAGAATTTGCGGTTGACTACACGATACATAAGAAGATGATCGATGATACAGATGCATAGCAACCCTTTCTTCTCTATCTCAAAAACTTCTTCGGTTTTATAAGTTCTTTCAGAGTTTGCTCGGTAGTGATTATTCTCACTCTCTTTAACCACAAAACTGATTATCTGGCTCACAATGTTAGAGGGTTTTCCAAGGTTTATTCAGGAAAACTTCAAGAACAGGTCAACAGTTGGTCTACATAGTTTATCTAAAGCAGGGAAAAAGTGATAATTAGAGGTGTACTTACAACACTTCCTACCTATGTTATTTTCTGTTTCGATTACCAAAATCCATAATTTTGAAACTTACAAATGACAAACCATATTTTAGTTTTTGGTTTTTAGTTTTTAGTTTTAGTTTTAACTTTTAGTTTTTGATTTTGAAAACAGATTTTGGTTTCTAAAAACTCTAAAAACAAGATTTTAGTTTTTGACAAAAGTAACATTGATTATCCAAAATGAGTTTTTCTACTTTTAAGGAGAATCTATAAACAGACGAGTTATTCTCAGTCTGGTGGTTAGGACGATCCAGTTAATGACTCAGAGCATCGAGGTTTATTTTCTGCCCCTTAACTAGTAGATTAAAAAGGAGATTTTAAGGTGTGTACTTAAGTTATAGATAGAGCCTTATTGATCCAATTTTTAAAATTTTAAAAATAAAAATTAGTTTCTTAAAAACTTGAATGCCTAAAAAAAGAGTTTCTGAAAAACAAACCCACCTTAATTTAGCTATTGCTTAGTTTTGGTGGAGTAATTGGGAAACAACAAAAGGTGTACAATGACTTTAAAATAGAAGAAATTATGCAAACTAAACTTGGAAGGTGGGTTTGGTTTTAGAGATTTAGAGGAGTCCAACTCTGCTCTTCTAGCCAAGAAACTATGGTGTCTAATCGATGCTCCAGATTCGTTATTTGCAAAAGTAATGAATGGAAAGTACTTTAAGAATTATAGTCCAATGGATCCAGTCATCATATGGACAGAGAAGTATTACTTCGGCTAGATCCTTGGTCAAAAAGGCACTACAAAGAAAATAGGTGATGGTAAATCGAATTCAGGATGGATAGATCCTTGAATATCTGATGTGATCTCAAAGCAACTATTTGGTATGGGACCAAATATTTATCCAGATTTAACTGTGGATAAATTTATTGATCCAAACAGTTGAAAATGACGAGAAATATTAATTTTTAATCCATATATGTCTGCCTTATCTTGGGTCTGGTTATTCCTAGAAGGTTAAGATCAAATTATTGGGTTAATATTTTACATAGACTGGGCGCTATACGGTTAAGTCAGGTTATAAGACTAAAGAGTCTGAAATGGCTGGGGAAAGTAAAAATGGTTCTCATTTCAAGGCACTTCAAGCGCATACTTGACAATTGAAATGTCCTCCAAAAATTAAGAATTTCATTTGGCAAGTCATCTTCGAATATGTTGCAGTTAAGGATGACCTCAATAAAAGGGGCATAAATGTGATGGCATATGCAGTACATGTGAAGCAGATAGTGAATCAATAAATCACGTGTTGTTTGAATGCTCCAGCACTCCAAGTATGGGCCTTATCAAGTATCCCATATGCTACAAACAATTTCCCAAGTTCTGGGGAATTCCTCATAATGGCGATATTAGATTATTCCCTTCGATTATTTGGAACTTATAAAAATCAAGGAACAAGAAAACCTTCTAGAATTTGAATTGTGAGCCACGCTCAATAATTAGAATGAAGTAATCTGAATCTCCAGAATGGTTCTCAGCAGGATGTCATGATCCTTTGATTCCTAATTCATGATGTTCCAATCATCCCTCCTTTTGGTCGAAGGTTGTATACCCTTCAATTTTTCTCCCAGGATTCACAGGTTATCAGTGTTTCGTTAATGAATCATGGAAAGTTTTAGACATCCTTTCCAATATTGGTTGGTATTGCTTCCCTAATTCAGTTGATGACTCATGTTCTGGAGCTCTTACTATCCTACAAACTCTCTCTCCTTTACATTCTAGATCCAGGTGGTGCTTTTCGCCATGAAGTGCTTATTATCATTGGACATCTTAGAACTGGAGTTAGCAAAATGTATTGACGTGATGAAGATGGTTTCCAACCCTGATGATTGGCCGACGTTTTTACCTTGAAGATTACTAGAGTGCTTTTTGTTTATTCTCTTTGCGTGTAATTCCTAGCCTCTTGAACCACAAAACAAACTCTCTAGTTCATTGTATTAGAAAATTTTCCTATGGTTCCTAGATTGTGGACTCTTCGCTTTGTGGGTTCTTATCAATGAGATTTTTTTGTCAACTTAACTCGATTTAAGAGAAAGATCGGGTCCAAAAAGCCGGTACATTGTTAACATAAGCTTGATTCCTAGATAACCCTCTAACATTGCGGGCCAAAATATCGGCTTTGAAATTGAGGGCACGTGGAATCCAGACCACAGAAAAAAGAGGAAAGATTGTCTAAGTCGTTTATAGTCCTCCAAGTATGGTTGAAAGGCCGGCCAGGCGCCGGTACATTGTTAACATAAGCTTGATTCCTAGATAACCCTCTAACATTGCGGGCCAAAATATCGGCTTTGAAATTGAGGGCACGTGGAATCCAGACCACAGAAAAAAGAGGAAAGATTGTCTAAGTCGTTTATAGTCCTCCAAGTATGGTTGAAAGGCCGGCCAGGCGCCGGTACATTGTTAACATAAGCTTGATTCCTAGATAACCCTCTAACATTGCGGGCCAAAATATCGGCTTTGAAATTGAGGGCACGCGGAATCCAGACCACAGAAAAAAGAGGAAAGATTGTCTAAGTCGTTTATAGTCCTCCAAGTATGGTTGAAAGGCCGGCCAGGCGGAGGGCTCCTCAATCATCTTCACTATCTCGGAACTGTCCACCAGAAACTCCACTTCGTCAAACTGAAGTCCTATCATACACGTCATTGCCCACAGGAGTGCCTCATATTTTGAATGTATCGGAGAAAGGCGTTTTCTGATACTTTGAGCCCCCATACTTGTACTCCCACATTCAAACAAAAAACAGACCCAACCTAAGCCAGTAAAAAGATCTGAATCCTTCCATGAAGCATCTACCATACACCTGACCCCCGTAAATGATGGATTTCCAATACAAGGGCGGAAGTATGATGCATGCGTTCCACTTGAAATTATACTTTGATTTCCTATCTTGATATTATTTTCCTGAGCCAAGGCCCATGCTTCTGCTTTAGCCTCTGCTTCAATAATAATATCTCTTGGACTCTTATCCTTGTTCGTATAAATATTGTCATTACTTGCTCTCCATAAATACCATAGAATCCATGGGTAGCTTGCAAAACGTCCTGCTCGGGAATTCTCCAAAAAGGTAGTCAAAATTTGAAAACACAGATTCACTCAGAAATTGAGAACTAGTCGGTATCTTGGATAACGCCCAAGTTAGAATCACTGGAGGGCATTTGAATAAAACATGGTTGATCGTTTCTTTGTTTGCCCCACATTTATCACATCTGGTATCACATTGTATTCCTCTATGTGCTAAATTTATTTTTACGGGTAATTGTCCTGATACTGCTTGCCACATAAAGTGTCTTAATTTCTGTGGAGCTTTAATCCGGCAGACTTGTGATTGAATCTCCTGAATGTTTGGTCCATAAGAATTTGTAGTATATTGTGCAATATTTCTTTCTACCCAATATCCTGATCGAACAGTATAGCCTCTCGATTTGGTGTAATGCCACCCAACCGAGTCCGGAGTGGATACCCTTGGGATATGTAATCCCAAGATTATACTTGCGTCATATGGGTAAAATAATTGTCTTACCAAAACTTCTTTCCAAAGACGTGATCTCGAGTCAATCAGATCACTTACCCGTAAATTTGGATATATATCTGGGCCCATGTTTACAACTGGTCTTGGATACTGATCAGGTATCCATGGATCAAACCACACTTTGGTAGTATCTCCATTACCAATTCGATTAATCAAACCCTTGCTTACCAAAGCTTGAATGGAAACAATACTCTTCCATCCGTAGGAAGGTGAGTACACTCTTCATGGTATTAAGGGGTTAGAGCCCAAAAAATAACGCCCTTTGAAAATTCTTGCTATTAATGAGTTAGGAAATGAAATAATTATCCATAATTGTTTAGCCAGACTGACAGAGTTAAATTCTTCAAGTGCTCTAAAACCCAAACCTCCCTCCGTTTTACTCTTGCATAGATGTTCCCACTTGGCCCAATGTATTCCTTTTGAAGACCCTGAATTATGCCACCAAAATTTTGCAATTGCAACTGTAATCTTAGCTGTAATCGTTTTAGGCAGTCAATAACATGATATTACATAAGATGGAATCGCTGTAAGTACAAATTTGATTAGAACCTCCTTCCCCCCCTCCTTTGAAAGGAACTTAGCTGACCATGAGTTAATCCTCGTCTCAATTTTCTCTTTAATGAAAGAGAAAACTTTTGACTTTGCTCCTTCTAATCCTTCAGGGAGACCCAAATAAATCTCCATACCTCCTATGGTCTGAATTCCCAAGATCGCTTGTATTTCTAATTTTTTTATCGGATCAATACCCTTCCCAAATTGGATGGAAGATTTTGAGAAGTTAATTTGTTGTCCAGAGACTTGCTCATAACCTTTTAGTACATCTAAAATTGTATTTAATTCTTCTATATCTGCCTTACAGAAAAAAAGACTGTTATCCGCAAATAATAGATGAGACACCTTAGGACTTGTACGAGCAACTGAAATACCAATCAAAAGGTTTTGTGACTCCGCAGATTTTAATTTTGCAATTAGTGATTCTGTACATAGAATAAATAAGTAAGGTGAAAGGGATCTCCTTGTGTTAAACCTCGTTGAGGAGAAATTTTCCCTCTTGGTTCTCCGTTAATAAGAACCCGATACCGGGCGGAAGAGACGCAATGCAAAATACCTTTTACCCACCTTTCATAAAATCCTAATTTTAGAAGTAACTTTTGGAGAAAACCCCATTCAATTCGATCATAAGCTTTACTCATGTTAGTTTTGATTGCCATGTAAGCTCCTTTAATCTTCTTGTTTGTTCTTAATGCATGAAACATCTCATGGGCTATTAAAATATTGTCTGAAATGAGTCGTCCTGAAACAAAAGCAGATTGAGTATCTTATACTAAAACGAGTAGAATTTTCTTCAGTCTTAGACATACCACCTTGGGAATAATTTTATATACGACATTACATAAACTGATGTGTCTAAACTCAGTCATTTTGGTAGGTCTTGATGATTTTGGGATCAAACAGATATTTGTAAAGTTGAGTTCGTTATCAAATAAGCATGTGTCTAATAAATCATCTACCACTCTCACCAAATCATTCTTAATGATAGGCCATGATTGTTGGAAAAAAGTGCAGTCATTCCATCTGGTACCGGTGCTTTCCCCGGATCCATCATAAAAACTGCTTTTCTTACTTCCTCCTCGGTTGTCTTTGCTAATAACGCATCATTTCATTCATCAGAAACCATCGATTCTATACCTTCGAACGATGACTCAAATTCAGTTGTACCATTTGTTGTAAATAGATTCTTGAAATAATTGATAGCTTTCTGTTCGATGTCATCCTGTTGGTCAATCCATCTATTATTCTTATCATAAAGGCCTATAATTCGATTCTTTGCTCTACGTTGTTTAGTTTGTACGTGGAAAAATCTCGTATTTCTATCGCCTTCTTGGAGCCATTGATTTCTACTTTTTTGTTTCCAATATGTCTCTTCTTCCTTGTATGCTGAACTTAACTCGTTTGTCACCTTTTTTATTTCTGATGTTGGGTAGAAATTCTGTTTTTTCATGTCTTCTAGTCTATGTTTTAATGACTCAATTTTATCCTTAGTAGGGAAATTTTGTCGTTTTCTCCATTTTGAAATTTTTCTTCTACAATTTGTAATTTTGTTGGAGATTCGACATCGACGAAGGTTCGTATACCTCGTCCATCCTTGTTTAATGGCTCAGTCGAACCACGGTTTCCCAACCCATCGTTTGTCAAAACTAAACCTCGAATGATATTTAAAATTATTTTCCTTCATTTCTACTAAAATTGGACGATGATCCGAGCCAATTATCTTTAAGTACTTTATTTGGGAATTTGGAAAGAGTGTATGTCAATCCTCGTTACCAAAAGCCTTGTCTAATTTACATCTAATTATCTCGTTTTGTCTAACACCTCTTCAAGACCATGTATCCCCAACACATGGGAATTCAATGAACCCATAGTTTTGGAGCATAGTATGGAAAAGAACAAAAGAAGTTAAACTTCTAGTTCTGCCTCCTTGTTTTTCATGATGTCCTGAGATCTCACTAAAGTCGCCAATCATGAGCCATGGCTCAGTTCGTTGAGTACCGTATCGGGATAATCTTTCCTACACTTGCTCTCGCAGATGATAAACAGGTTCTCCATAGATGAATGAAATAAATGTCTTCTTTCCCCGAAAGTCTAGAGAAATGTCAATAATATTTTTGTTTTTGTAATTTAAATTTACATTGAAATGGTTATTGTAAAGAAGACATAAGCCTCCGCTTGGTCCCACTGGTTCTACTGTGATCATATTGTCCATATGTAGGATCCCTGCTAAGCGTTCCATATAATCCTCTTTTTTTGGTTTCCATCAGAAAAATAAAGTCTGCTTTATATTGTTTGACAATATCCTTCAAATAATTAGTTGTAAGTATGGTTCCAATACCCTAACAGTTCCAAGATATAACTTTTATCATATGGGAAAGAATTTAAAAATGACTTGGTATATCATTAATGCCTGAAGTGGCATAATTTGGGTCTTTGATATTATTCGTAAGAACATGACTATTGTAAAAGATTTTGTAATAAAGAAAACTTGTTTCTTATTATTATCTGAAAACATATTTGAGTTTGAACAAAAAGGTCATATATAGCCGCAACTTTGTAAATAAAATAACTTAATCATTAAAAGATTCAAACGCATAGAATTAAAAGGACGATGCCATATTTCATCATTACCGAGCGAGATCTTTGCAAACTTGATCTTGTTAGCATTCAATGATATATGTCCGGAAAGGAAACCAAATAACTTGTAATTATTGGTAAATTGGATTAATTCCTAGGAGTAAATTAAAGTGCTTGATATATAATAGAAATAAAGTTTACTGGGACATTTAATTCAGGCTTCCAAATCTGCTGGATATAGAGTTTCTTCTCATTAAATCGGAGAATAACATTATGTCGACAGAGATCCTCATTGTCAAGAGCTGCTTTCATACTTGTCATTTTTGAACAATAACGAGTGTTGTAGCAATCCCAATTTGGACTGGAGATTATTCTTGAACCCTTAACCTGCTTATGAAAATTAAGGGAGTGAATAATAGTCTTCCTAATAACTTTAATATTGATGACATTATACTGAAACCACCAACACAAATGCGATCTTCCTTGAATCACTACTACAAAGTCCTCCTTTCTTCTCCCTGTAACTCTTATTGTAAGATATATATTTTTTGTTCTTCTCCAATCTATAATTTTTATCACCAGAACTGAGTGAGGAACTGCTTGAACTTTTAATAGGATTCTTGTTTTTACCCATCCTGAAACCTTTAGTATGATCGAAAAAATGTGTGTTCTGGTTCTCTCTTGGAATTATCTCTGCTTTTGTCGCTATTCGTACTTGGTGATACTCAATTATTGCTATAGTACTCTGAGATATGATTCATGTACAAACACAATCATCATCATCCCTCTATTTAGTTGACATCGAGTTCGAATCATCCGCATCTTGACGGAAAGAAAGCTCCATTTCATTGCATAGATTAATTAGAGATCTCCTTAAAAAACTTGTTTGCTTGATAGTTTGATTAATAGCTTGATAGATAGTAGTAGGGACTTGGAATTGTCTTCGATATTTTCCTTCTACAGAAGAAAACTCTTTTGATTTCATCTTGATATGAAAAATTGATAAATAAATTATCAGATCTGGTTTCATTGCTGTTTTAACCCTTGCTGTGGAAAGCTTCGCAAGGTCGGGCGAAGCCCCCTTCGTCATCCCCTCCTCATTCCGTCGCTGTTCCGCCTTCATTCTAAAAATCGCCGAAAATCGCACTGTTTTTTGCCTCTCCTCTCATTTTTGTATACATCAATGAGTTTTATTGTTGACCAAAAAGGAAGAAGGGAGATGTATAAATTATAAAATGTTAAGTGTAATGTATAGGGTTAATTTGTGACATAGTATGTACAACACCAAAATAAAGAAAGTAATCACACTACGTTTTTAATATAGTCGATAGCTATTTCAAAGACATTCTGATCAATTAATTTTCTAGACATTATGAATTGTCATTTTCATGAATAAATGGAAAATCAACATGATAATGTACACAAATATTATAATATATGATATAGAACATAATTGATGATATAAAATAATGAATATTCACACATATATATATATATATATATATAAAGGTTGAATAAGATTTTTCAAAAATTATGTATAGTTGATGCCTAGAAAAAACAAGAAATTTTATATAAAATAGAATAAAACTGAATAATGTGTTATATAAAAAATAGTATGAATATTCATTCTATCTAGACTTATTTAAAAACATATTCATTTTTCATAATAAATGTTGATAAAAATTTCAAAAAATTAGTCTTAGTAAGGATTGTGGTTCCAAGAAGAGATATTGAAGATTTTTGGGGTTGGATTTTACTAAGAGATATAAGGTAAAATCTGGGTATTGGGTAAAAAATAATACATTGTAACTATGAGAGCACAAGGTATTAGGCGTCAAATATCTGTCAAGCACAAGTTTGGAAAGTAAAGTGTCTATCTAAAGTAAATCATTTAACCTACAAGCGGTTTTAGGACATCTGGCGGTAAAAGATAAACTTATTCAATGTGAGCCAGGGTGTTGTCAGTGTGGTTTCATACCTGAGACTGTAAATATGTTTTGTTTGAGTGTCCACCTACTATCAAGACATGAGCACTATCAAAAAACCCCTTCTAGTCCCCCATTTTCCTAGGGCCTTCTGTTTTGGTAAATCTGGATTAGCTTTTTGAAAAGATTGATTAGGCAGATAAAAAGAGTTTTATGTGGTTTGTATGATTCATTTGGAAATTCGGGAGAAATAAAAATATTTTGAATTTGGATAAAGGCTCTTGGAAAATAAATAATTTTGTTGAAGGTGAGCTAAGTTTTGGTTCAATACCCAAGAAGGGGGTATTTTATCTTATCATTCGGGTCCCCTTGGCAAATAAAACAAATGCGATATTATCTCGTGGTCATTAAAAATCTCTCTGATTTTTATGGGATATAGATTTCTAAGAAATCATAATTTTATTGAAAGCAAGAATGATTTTGCTTTCGTGATGGATATAGATTTATTATGGGAGTGCATGGTATTCAGTGAAGTCTCTCTGTTGTGCATACAGAATCTAATATCTTTCTATGGGCAATGACATGCCTTTATAAGTATGATATCGGTAAAGTGTTCTTTGCTTTTGGACTGTTAGGAGATGGTGAAAATGGTGGAGGAACGTGCGAAATAGCCAGCTTTTAAACCGTATGTTGAAGACTTCTTAAGACTTTGAATCTTATTATCTTCTCTTTTCCTTTGGTCCCCAAAGGGTTTGATACAAATTGTAAACAATGTTCTCTCACACATGCTTTCTACCTTATTATAATATTTTAGTTAAAAAAAATCTAAGTATCTGTAAGAAATAATTTTATGTTTTTAATGAGAGGTTTTCAAAAAGTATCAAACAAATTACTCAACTCGATCTGAGCATCTGTAAGAAATCAAAACTTTTTTCTACCTCAAATCTGCAATTTAGAGATGAGATGGTTCAAAAAGTTGAAAGCAAAATCACAGATTCTGAGAATCAGATTCTTATTTTACCTGCCATGGAGATGGAGATAAAAAAGAATTATTTATGATGGATCCTGGAAAAACACTGAGATCTGATGTAATGACAACCTTATTTTTCCAGAAAATATGGGATATGGTGAAAGAGGATATTACTAAAATGGTGAACGACTTTCTGATTACAGGAACTTTCAAATCAGAATTAAACAAAACCAATTTTTTCATATTCCTAAGGTCGGACAGCCGACTAAAATGACAGAATTCAGACTCATTAGCTTATGTAATGTGAGCTACAAAATTATATCCAAGGTTCTTTCCCTTCGATTAAAGAAAGTTCTCCCGAAGCTTATTTGGAAACACAATCAGCCTTCGGCTCAAGACACCTTATTGATATTATTCTTATTGCTCAAAGAAATTTCCATGTCTTGCAAACAAATAAGGTCGTAAAGAGTAAATTTATGACGATTAAAATAAATAAAAGCAAAGCATATGATAGAGTCGAATGAAACTTTATGGAATGTCTTTTGGGAAAATTAGGATTCCATGAACAGTGGATAAAGGCATAATGTTTTGTATAGGCTCTATGGAATACTTCATTTTGTTTAATGGAACACCTTAGAGAATTATTATTCCATAACGTGGTTTAGGCATGGTAATCCTTTGTCTTCATACCTATTGATCCTGTGCACGGAGGTACTAGTTGCACAAAAAAAAGAGTCCAATGAACACATTAAACACGAATTCATCATCCTATAGATGGAGAAGTATAACCTCTGCTAGAGATTCGGTAAGTAAAGGTAGTATTAGGAAAATTCCATCATATCTTTTTGAAATGATCTGTGGATACCAGACGTCCTACCATGTCCAGCAGTGGGTGTAGGACCAAATATTTATCCAGATCTAATTGTTAAATTTATTGATTAAACCAGAAGATCAAGGAAATAGACATTATTATATCAATTTTTTTGACCCTTCTAATGTCAAACTTATTTTGGAAGTGGTTATTCCAAAGATACCAAGACCAAACTATTAGGATTGACATTTTACAAAAACTGGTCTATACGCAGTAAAGTCTGGATACACGACCTAAGAAACAGAGTCCTAGGAGATTAACACACTTTGTAATATAATATTTCATAAAATAATCATCTTTTAAGATTAAAAATTACGAGTTAAGATTAAGTTCAAAGTTTTAAGGTTTAGAACATCACCCTAACACTTGGATCTAAATTGCATGAAATGAGAAACAAATATACATAAATGAGATCATTAAGTAGCAGGAAAAATATTTTCTTTAATTGTTTGTTGAAAAAATAAAAATAAAATATAAAGCATATATATATATATATATGTATGGGAAATTTCGAAAATTGTGAAATATGCCACAAGAACTTATTCTTATGAAAAATGGCACAACTAATTGGACATCAACATCCATAAAGATAAAAATATCCTTCCTTCTTATTCATTCTCTCTTCTTCATTGTTCCTCTTCTTTCCCTCTTTTTCATTATTCATTGTTCATTTTCTTATTTATTTTTCCTTCTTTCTTCGCGTATCTTTTTTTCAGTTTCATTTATTTCTTTGTGTTATTCGACGATCTCTATATGTTCAGATATTCATATTCTCAAAAATCATTTACATCCATGTCCATGTCAATTTTTATGTCTTTTATGTTTTAAAATCATTCATATGTTGTACTATAACAAATCATGTATGTACATACTTTGGATCGACTATCTGGAACCCCTCAGAACAAATTTATATTATGAAATCCACATCAGACTATGACATTTGTTAATTTCTCCCTCTGCAAAGTTTGAAAATTAATTTCTCCCTCTGCACAAGTTAAATCTCAGTTTTCCCCTCTGCACAAGTTAAATCTCAATTTCCCCCTCTCCAAAAGTTCAAGTTCAATTTCCCCACCAAATCATTATTATAGGTCACTTAGCAAAACCAAAGCTAATTGTACCATAATCTCGATCTAAACCAGATTTTATTAATTTAAACCTTATTTTTAACTTGTTATCTTATGTAAATCCTAATTAGAGAAAGACAAAAGTAAAATCCTAAAATTTCATTATCGTGAACCCTAACTCACAATTTCCAAAATTAATCAAAACCTAACTCCTTCGTTCATCTCAATTTGATTTATGACCTAATCTCGTTATCTTTTGCAATGTAATTAGGGTTTAATGTTTGTCAATTTGGGAGAAAACAAAAATAGGTCGGATTTTAATTGTTTTTGGTTACCAAAACGGGGCAGGTTTTAATTGTATTCGGGTTACTAAAAAATGATTTTGGAATTGGATTGGTTCAATCAAACAAACCAACAATCGGAGAAAATTGAAATTTAACTTTCGTAGAGGGGAAATTGGTTTCCAAACTCTGCAGAAGGAGAAATTAATAAAGGTTATAGTTTGGTATGAATTTGGTGTTATAAGTCTATCGCAAGGGGTATCCAGATCATTGACCCTCATACTTTTATGCCGTATGTTCATGTCTTCCATATTTTAAAATTACCATTTTATGTTTATGTTCTTGTCTCTTCAAGTTGTAAAATTATGTCTATATTCTTCAATGTCCATGTCCACCAAACTTATGTCTATGTCCACCAAACTTATGTCTATGTTCATTACCGTACACAATTTTCCTAGTCTTCTCATTCATATTGGCACATGTCGATATTTGATTCATGTATTTTCTCTTTTTCGTCTCTTCCCCTATTTTCTCATGACATTCCTTCTCTTTTCGTTTTCTTCTTTTTTTCTTTCTTCTATTCCTTTCACTCACTCTCATCCCTCTCTTCGCATTTTGGTCAGTGTGCATCGTACAAAATGATGACATTATTAAGAAGAAAGACATTTGGTGGCATATCCCATAATTTTTATAACAGGTTTTGGCATATTATCTCTACATATAACCACTGATTACTAAATAGAGAATCATATTAAAAATATCTTTTAAACAACAAAATTTAATTTATTATTGGTAAAGTGTTTTTACAAAGTTGTTGAGCACTTACACTATCTTCCCTACTTGGATTCGATTCTGAAGAGTCATGTTTTTCTCGCGTAATATTGTTAGGAGTTTGGTTATGGATAATGCTTTTTTTGATTTACTTGTTGAAAAAATAAATCCAATCTATCATTTAAGTATTTTACTTTATTATTATTTTTGTTTAAACATACTTAAAAGAAAATACTTAATTGACTTATAAGATAAACTATATGTCCCAAACAATATGTATGGTAAAATCTCTATAAACTTGATACTCAATAATTTAATATACATTAGGAAATGTCTTTCTCAAGTGGTTGAGGGCCTATACTCAAATTCGATTTCAAAAAAAATACATTTTCTCCATATGATATTATTAAAAAGTTTTGTTATAAACTAGATCTTGCCAATTAACTATTGATGAAAAAAACTATTATTTAATAATAAAAGAAATATAAGTTTTTAACATTACTAATTTACAGAAATTTGATTGTAGTTGTTGGCTTGTTTCATCTTCTTTAGTTTAGACATGATATTGTCAACATCAACACTTGCTATCTACACCACTAACACTTCCAACTAAATCTTGCACTTCCACTATGTTTTCAAACACTTTATTTTGGAATCGCAATTCTAAAATGATTCCAAGTTCCATGATTCATATACACGTAAGTGAAATCGTTTAGAAGAGGGACAACAAGCTCTTTTAAGGAAATTAGGAAACATATATGTGTTGGAAGCACACAGATATATTATATATATACAATGTACTAAATATAGGAGCGTAGTATAATAAAATATTTTTAAAAAACAAGATCCAAATTATAATTTAAAAATACTATTGTCTTTCCATTTCTAAATAATTGGTGTTTTAAAACAAGATCCAAACTATAATTTAAATCAACTAATCATTTGTAATGTTTTCTTTACAAATCTTCATGCACTAGGGTTCGATCACTCTTTACTACAAGTGGAAGAAAAAAAAAGAATATAAAGAGGTGGACTTTGGACTATAGATCGAATTTTGACGATCCAATTTTTTTTAAAAAGTTTATTTAACTATGCATTAAATATATAGAACATATCTTCTTGAAACAAATTTTTTTTTTCAAAACATCAATTTATTTAAAAATGAAAGGGACAGATAAGAAAAATATAAGTTTGAAATATTTTATTTGTTTACTATTTAAGCTCCTTCTAGTTTTGCTCCTCCTTCGAGTTTGATTAGTGGTTTATTTTGTTGTAACTTAATTATTTAATTTATCGATGTTTCTGTGCTTAAAATTAAAGGTTGTATCACACAATGTCTTGCTAAAGCAGTGGTCCATCTGATGATGTTGTGTCGGCTATGATCAAAGTCAAAGTCCATCAGTTTGACAAATAAATGTTAGGACAAAGATCTGTAGATGCGTGAATTCTGGTCATAAAGGATCAAGGGAAGTTGAGACAGTAACATGAATGAAAACTGAACATCAAGAAAAAGTCGGAGACAGTTGGCTGTTACTCGGATGGACAGAAATAGAAACTATGATATATTGAGAGCTTTCCATTTAAAATGGCGAGAGAAGGGTTGAGGTTGATCAACACTTCTGAGCTGTTAAGGATAGTGATTAAGGGCTGAGAGAAGAAAAACTTGGTGACTTTTGTGTGAATGTTTCAAGCTTTCGTATTGTGTTGGTAGAGTACTGTAACCAACATATATAAGACTTTTGTAGAAAAGTTTATATAAATAAAAGGAATTAAACGTTTGGGTCGGTGCTTTTCGATCAAAGTGTTATTTGTTCCCTCGTCCATACAATTTCAACTGGTATCAGAGCCAATCACCCAACCAAATCAGGTGTGGTCCTAAGGAAAGTATGGAAGGGAAACAACAATTTGTGACAGTCCGTGAGCCATTGATACTAGATCCAAACAATTATGGTCACTAGAAGGTTCAGATCACACATATTACCAAAGGTATTTATGAAAAATCTTGGGGGGCTGTCGAAGATGAGTGGACACCACCAATGGTGAAAGATGGTGAAAAGCTTGTACCAAAACCAAGGAAAACCAGGATAGCCGAAGAGAAAGCTGAGTCAAAGTACAATCCCAAAGCTCTGTCGGCAATATTCAATACTCTGACACCGAATCAGTTTAATCAAGAACTAGGATGCACAACAACTAAAAAGGCTGGGACATGTTACAAGTGTCATTTGAAAGAACATACAGTGTAAAACAAACAAAGATCGACATGCTGGCCACTCGTTTGAAGCTTACAATGGATGAACATGAGACAATACAAGGTTTCAGCAGCAAGCTCAGTGGTCTGTCTCACAAGGCATTAGTATTGGGAAAAACCTATAAAGACAAGAAATTGGTTAAGAAATTTCTACGTTGTCTTCCATCAAAGTTTCATGGACACCGTTCTACGCTTGAGGTAACATAGAACTCTGACAATATGAATTTTGCACAAGTAGTTGGTATGATGCAGGCATATGAGATTCAACTCAATAAAGGAGTCAAACCACATCATGAGAAAGGAGTTGCCCTGATTGCTAAAGAGAAATCAAAGTCTCAAATAGCTGATTTGGAAGATCAGGTGGGATTGTTTATAAAGAAGCATCTCAGAAAATTCAAGAGAGGACATAAAAGAGACAATCCTGTGTTAATCAAACAAACAAATGAAAAAGGTCAACCGATATCTGACAAACAATGCCTTAAATGTCAAGTGTTTGGACATTTCAAAGCCGATTGCCTAACTATTCGAAGAAAGATGACTATTAAGTGTTTGAGTGCCAAGTGTATGATCATATGAAGTCAGAGTGTGTTGGCACATTTAAAAGAAAGGACAAACATGCTCTTGTGAGTTGGAGTGAAAGTGACACAGAAGATAAGGATGTCAACAATGATCTGGAGGCATACTGTTCTAACTTCAGCATAGTGGAGATGTCGGATGACAAAAGTACTGTGGATGAAAAGTATACATATGTCACCTTTAGTGCTCATAATTCAGACTCTGATGAGGATACTGAAGATAAGGATGATTTGGGCTTGTCGGCTACTGATGAGATGCAAATTGTGTGTATAACCTAGTGGAGCTCAAGGAGAAGAACATCACACTGGTAACTGAGACAAAAATTTTGAAGAGACAGTTAAAGAGTTTAGAAGCAGATTCTGAGTGTGACAAAACCAAAAATTGAGAGTTGGAAGGTCGTCTGTCTGGTCAACTCAAAAACATCAAGATGGTGTCAAATGGTACAAAAAATCCTGACAAAATCCTGTACTATGGAAGAACTGACAAGGGAAACTGGGGTTTAGGGTATTGCGGTGCAGAGAACACTACAACAAACACTATCTTTTTCAAAACAAGTGACACCAACATAGCATCAATGTTGCACCAAGAGTCTGAGAAAGTGGTTCAGAAAACTACTCCAACAATGGGACAATCACATTCAAGGTTCGGGTCCAATCAGAGGTCAGCTAGACAACGACGGAACGGTCAAAATGATAGGGTCTATCAACAACGGAGGTTTGGACATCGACATAGGTTCAGTCAACAACAGTGGTTTGGAGAGAAACAGAAGGTGGCAAACAACAATGGTTTATTCAAAATCAGTGGTATGGTTATGAGGAAAGCAACATACATCTGTATATGGACTATCGAAATTATCTTCCTGAATGCTGGTACTATGGAAATCTTGGGCATGTTAGATCTCAATGCTACAGGTTCCAAAGACGCTTTCATGATATCATTAACCAACAGAGATACCATAGGGACTCTAAACATTCTGATAAAACATGGATCAAGAAGCTGGACCTGTACTGTCAAGTGGCATACACGGCTAGAGTTTGCAGTGGCACTAGAACAAATGACTTGTATTCGACATTGGTTGTTTAAGACATATAACAAGAACAGAAAGAAATCTGTTGAATTTGGAGAAAGGTTCTGGAGGAAAGGTTACGTTTGGAGGTTGGGCAAAAGGTGAAATCAAAGGAAAAGGAGATACATGTGGTCCTTCACAACCTGAATTAAAAAATGTCTACCTTGTTGACGGCTTGAAACCAAATCTTATCAATATCAGCCAGTTGTGTGATCAGGATCTCAATGTAACGTCTACCAAGCTTGGATGCAAGGCTTACAACACACATGGAATTGCTGTTCTTGAAGCAATTAGATTTGAAAATGATTGCTACATGTGGGTCTCTAAGAAGAAATATTTGAGTGATGTTCAAGAGAATAAAGGAAAAGTATGGCATCAACGTTTGGGACATTTGAATTATAGAACATTGGTAAAACTTGCAAATCAAGGGGTTGTTCACGGTTTACCAAAATTTCAGAACTCACATGAGTTTGTTTGTGGTCCATGTAACATGGGAAAGCAAGTCAAGACACAACACCGATCTGTTCCGGATGTAAAATCTAAAACACCTTTGGAATTGGTCCACATGGATCTGATGGGACCAATTCAAGTGACCAGTTTGGATGGAAAAAGATATATACTGGTAATGGTTGATGATTTCTCTCGGTATACTTGGGTCAGGTTTATGAGGGAAAAGAACGAAACTCTTGACAGTTTCAATATTCTAGCATTACAACTGAAGAACTAGCAAAATGGAATCAAGACCTTTCGAAGTAATCATGGTGGAGAATTTCAAAGTACTGTGTTTGATTAATTTGTGGAACCCATGGAATCACTCACTCTTTCTCAGCTCCACGCACTCACATCAAAATGGTGTAGTAGAAAGAAAGAACAAAATTCTTCAGGATATAGCCAGAGCCATGCTACATGGAAATGGTGTAGCTAAGCACTTTTGGGCAGAAGCTGTGAATGTTGCCTGTTACATCATAAACAGAGTATATGTTCGGAAAGGCACAAACAAAACTCCATATGAACTATGGAAAGGAAAACCCCCAACTGTCAGCTACTTCCATATTTTTGGATGTGTCTACTATATCTTAAATGATAAAGATCAACTTGGAAAGTTTGACTCCAAAAGCGACACATGCATTTTTCTTGGGTATTCAGGGACTAGCACACCGTTTAGAGTATAAAATAAACGCACTCTCGTAGTTCAGGAAACCGTGAATTTTGTTTTTGATGATACATCCTCATTGTTGCTTGAAATTATACCCACACACTCTGAAGAACAAGAACCACAAACATCTGTGTCAAACTCTGAACATAGACACCTGATCAGACTCAGACTGATCAGGAAGTTCTTAGGAATCACTCCAAGGAAGATGTGATTAGGGAATTACATAGTGTTAAGATTACAAGAGGAAAATAGATAAACTTTAAAAAACTGGCTGAAGGGGGAAAAGATACAGAGTAGATTCAGTTTGCATGTTTTGTTTCTGTGACAAAATCAAAAAACCACAAGGAAGCTCTTCAAGATGAGTTTTGGATTGAATCAATGCAAGATGAGATAGGGATTTCCAAAGACTCAATGTTTGGAAATTGGTGCCTAGAGTAGAAGGTGTGAATGTCATTGGCACCAAGTGGATATTCAAAATTAAGATTGATGAAAACGGGGTTGTGGTTTGCAACAAGACTCATTTACACTCTCGAACTAAACACATTATGATTAGACATCACTTCATTCGAGAATTACTTGAGGAGAAACTAGTCATTATCGATCATGTGAACTCTCAATCCCAATTAGCTGATATCTTCACAAAACCCTTGGATTTTAATCGTTTTATTCAGTTAAGATCTGCTATTGGTGTTTGTGATATCTAATTGTCGCATTCGAGTGTGTAAAGTGTTGACAAGGACATGACAAGATTTATATTGTGCAGATGATTTTTAGAGTAGACGGTATATATATGGTTTTGTACACTGTGGAAAACAGTTGTCTCTCATGCTGTTCTGAGTTTAAGTTTGTATTTGGAGCCAAATTACTGTGAGGCAGGAGGTTAAAGTGATGAGGAGAGCAACTGTATCAACTGATTGAGAAACAATGTTATATCTCTGATACAACACTGTGTTGTACCTTGGCAAAGTGCCCTGTGAGATGAATAATGAATTGAGAAGTCAAGTGATATTCATGTTCTGTCTCTTGAAAGGTGAGCACAAGCAAAAGTCAAGAAATCATCCATTCACTTTGATGTGTGTAATACCTGTATAGTATAAACAAAAAAAGGAAAAAAGGGGATAAGCGGTTTGCACACAGACGGATGTCTTTCCAAAAGAAATTCTAGCTGCTTGTGCCATAATGACAAGATCTGGGTATTGTATTAAACACAAGATAAAGGTATGACTAATGAAAGACTAGCCACTGGAGCCAACCGCTTATATGGTGTCGACTTGGAGATGATCGCTATGAAATGACTTCTCTATAAGTCTTATCCTTCTGTAGGCTCATTACACAACTCACTGTGAAAAATTTCAAGAGGTAAATACATCTAAATTCTTATAGTCGGAACATGAAAGATTAATCCAGAAAGGTTTACATGATCTGATTTTGTCTTGGGTCACTCAATTAGTAAAACGAATTCGATAAAGTGGGCTTTTTATTAAGTTATCATCCAAATTGGCATGTATAGGGTGTGTGTGTATGTATGATCTGTTTGGTAATTGAGTTAACAGGAAGCCAAGCGTGGGCTGAGAACTGGCCCAACTTGAGGGAATGTGAAAGGATTCATTTTAGAGGGAAATGCAGAATTAGGGTTATTCACCTACATAGAGGAGTGCAACTGTCTTTTCACTCCTGAACACGCTTCCATCATAGAGAATTTCTGCAAGTTTCATCAAGCAAAAATCAAGACAAAAATTTCCTTTCAATCACCATGAAGTCTGTTCTCTCATCCTTTTCTAGACTCGTCGGCCACACATCAGCCTCTCAACTTCACAAAGACACTTACTCTTCTTCCTCTCACATGCAAAAGTCAAATCCATCTCCAAAAAATCCTTGTGCGATGGGATCGCCTTCTCCAGTTACCGATTCATCCCCTCGAGCGGCAGAAAAATCTCCGATCAAGTCAGATTTAAACAAGGTTCCAGAAGAAATTAAGGCTCAAACTTCCTCTGAGGCGATGGTTTAAGTTCCCCCCATCTTCACTGATGTGCAAAACGTCAGAGCCTCTAGTGGTAAGCCCGAAATCGAGTGCAAAGGCTCATTGTGGTAACCCTTCGGTGTTCAATCTGTCCGATTCACTCAAAATCTCTCAGCCTAGTGTCACCAAATCTGCACCACCTCTGCCAATTTCGTCACGTCTCCATCAATGCCATCAACCTCAAGCAGATACACCTGCGAGTAAGCGACCAAAAACAATCAAGCAAACAGCTCGCGCATCGATCTCTGCTCCAAAAGAGAAAAAAACAGTTCATGTGCCTCCAAGACTTCCATCAATCGATGAAAGGTACGAAACAGATTCTAGAAGAGAAAGTATTTGAATTTGATGAGGGAGAGATGATTAAGGATATTGTGAAAAATGCCGGACTGATGAGGACTATGACAGAGATTTTTCCCTATGACCGTAAACTAGTTCTGGAATTCTTTGCTGCCTTACCTTCGACAAAAAGCTCTAATACAGTTGTGATGGTTCACCTTTGAGGGTTTTATTTTGAGTTCTCCTCGTCACTGGTCAATGAGCTGTTTGGAATGGGTGATATTGACAACTCAGCCACTTTGGAAAAAATGGTCCATGTCTCTGATGATGCTATTGCTGCATTTCTAACTAATGACGCTGTTACAACTTGGAAAGGGATTCTCTCGTCATCGTTTGTCAAAGAATTCAGGTATCTCTACAAGATCTGCTGTCGGAACTGGTACCCAACAAACAATGAGTCATATGGAAATAAGAAATGGGCTCAAATCTTGTACATGCTTCTAGATGGACTTCCATTTAACTTTTGGAAAGATTGTTTTTGAGCACGTTTTGGAGGTCGCTCAAAACCCTGTCTCCAAGTTCTGGTTGCCCTATCCGAGCTTGTTGTTCAATCTCCTCTCCAAACAACATCTGATTCCTGTCAAGACTGACAGAGAAGATCAGCCACTATGTGCTCAGAAACCTGTCAAGAAAGGTGTGACTAAAGAAAAGAAGAAAGCATTTGTTCCTATTGGTCAAGGTTCTACTTCCAAGTGTCACACATAACCCTCTTTTGATCACATACAACAAGGCATAAGGCAAGCGATTCAACTATTGGTATCGTTACTCACACTAGGTAAGTGACTAATTCCTCAATGACAATTTTCTTTTATCAGGAAGTGATATTTTTAACTTAGTTATGCTGTCAAACAAGGGGAAAAGACACAAAGCCGGATGCCTAATCATGGAGTCATGGGGGAGTTTAGATCATGGGGGAGTTTAGAAGTTTTAGCTTGAACCAACTAATGTCTTTTGCTTTATTATGTTAAGAACTTCTTTTTTTTCTTTTTCTTTTCAAATTGGTTGTGGCTGCTATGACTTTACTTTTGGTTGCAGCGTTGAATTGTATTAAGAATCTCTGTTGTTAATTATGTGTTAAAAACTCTCATGTTTCTATTAAACAATGTTGGTCTGCTCGTATTGTAGCTATATCGATATCTGTGTTGTATTGTGTTTTGGCCTATGACTTTGAGATTGATACATGAAGTGTTTGATGATAAAACTGAGCTAAAAAGAGGGAGATTGAAGATGCAAGAATTCTGGTCAGAAAAGATCAAGGGAAGTTGAGATAGGAACTGGAATGAAGATTGATCATCAAGAACAAGTCGGAGACAATTAGCTGTTACTCAGATTGACAGAAATGGAAACTACCATATATTGAGAGCTTTTCATTTTTGCTTGATTAAACAAGATTCTAGGTTTAGGTTTTTGGGTGTTAAAACAGCGAGAGAAGGGTTGAGGTTGGTCAACACTTCTGAGCTGTTAAGGATACTGATTAAGGGCTGAGAGAAGAAAAACTCGGTGCCTTTTGTGTGAGTGTTTTAAGCTTTTGTTTTGTGTTGGTAGAGTATTGTAGCCAACATGTATAACACTTTAGTAGAAAAGTTGATATAAATAAAACGAGTAAAGTGTTTGGATCGGCGCTTTCCGATCAAAATGTTCGTTGTTCCCTCGTCCATACAATTTCAAAACCGTAATAGATGTCTTATTACTTGTATGCAAGATATTAATTCACTTTCTGATTATGTTTCCCAAAGTTTTGATTATGATTGAAACTCGATTTTGAACAAGAAACCTATTATTGATAATAGACATATTTGAAAAGTAAAGTATGTTTTTTTGGTAAAAGGTTTGTTTCTCAAAAGTAAAGTTTGGGTGAAAATGACGAGAATAGTTCTGATACACTTTTAGGCTTTAAAACATTTTAAGCCATTAACAAGGTTATTAGGGAGGCAACTGAAGTGAATGAAGAGTGTGAGCCTGTTAGACTTGCTATGGATGTGTTAGAATGTGATTGATATCCCACATCAAAAGTTGGGGTCATTCTAACCTAATATATATAAGCTAAGAGCCAATCCACTCATTGCCAATTGATTTTGAGTTGGACGCTGATAATTTATCATGGTATCAGATTCCAAGATTCTGGTTCATAGGCATGCATGATGATATGCGTTTATTGTGGGTCTGGCCCAACATGCATGTATCACATTGATGCGTATGTTGTAGTTTTTTGAGATGTTTGGTTATACCACCAATCATATCGAGGGAAAGCTATGGGCCAATCCACTCATTGCCAATTAGTTTTGAGTTGGAAGCCTATAATTTATCAGGATATTTTTTATTCACCTTTATGCAACAAGGAGTAAACCAAATAGTCTGGTACAGAGAAAGATTGAAGCATCTAAACAAAAAAAACAGATAAAACGTGCTCTATGCTTAGAACCAGGCACAAAATTAAACTCGATCGTCTTCAATCAGCCCGATCAACCAAGTAGGAAGATCTATCGCCACATATGATCCTAACCGTGATTCTCTGGTCATGCTATCAGCAATATGCTTTGCCATTCTATTGGAACGAGGCGGTGAAAGCTTTATCCTCCAAACATAGAGATGTTTTAATTGGTCCCAGATTTTTGACAATATAGACTTGTATTTTGGCCAAATCTTTTGTCTATTAATAGCCTCGACAAAAGCCGATGAATCAAAACAAAAATTGATGTTGTCATACCGCAGATCTATGGCACTTTGAATTGCCTATAAAGCATTTTTAAATTCTGCACAGAGTTGAGATGAAGATTGGGTGAAAGCATCCCGAGCATGATGTAAAACTACACATCTATCATCTCTTATAATCCATTAACCTCCAACCATTTGTCCTGCATTTACCCACAATACGCAAACATTGCATTTTACAAATCCTTTATAGGGCATCTTCTATTTAACACGCTGCTGAGGGGTCTTGCGTATGTGATGATCTTCACGTTTACTCTTGTCATTCAACTCTAACCAAAACTCTGCTTTCTCAATAGATTGAGCAATAATCAAGTCCAAATTGCTCTCTCTTCCGGCAAAGAGTTTTGAGTTCCTTTGTTTCCATATATTCTAAAGTAACCACGACAAAGCCTTTTGACATCGATGATATGGGTTATGTATTTCCACTACGTTAAGAAAGCTTTCAATAAAATTCTCAATGGAATTTGTCTGTGCCTGTTCTAGCATAAGTAACTGGACCTTACTCCAGACCTGCGACACAAACCTGCATTCAAACAGAATATGTGCAATAGTTTCTAGTGTGGCATTACAGATACAGCAAGAAGAATCAACCTGAAGACCATGTTTTCTCATGCAATCCTCCACAACAATCGCACTTGAAAGAATGCGCCATGAAAACATACGAATCTTTGGACGAGTTTTAATTTTCCAAACTTGTGAGTTGAGCTTGTTTCGACGAAAGATCTTAACTGATATTATTTGATTCTTAGTGCTCAAATCAGAGAGAAGTGTTGTACCACTTCAAACCAAAAACTTCCATCCTTTGTATAACCCCAATACCATCCATCAGGCTCCTCTAAAACTAAAGGGATAGACGTAATTTTGATGATCTCTGAATCCAAAACAACACCATGCAATAGATCTCGATTCCAAACTCCATTCTCATCAATAAATGCTGACACTAATTGTTCGGAGATTAAGTTAGGCTCCAAGCCCAATGGAGAACAAGGTTTCCCATCAAAAAGCCAATTTTCCTGCTAAAACCTTGTATCTTTCCCATCCCCAATATGTTTAACCACTTCTTTGTTCAAGAGATGACGACCAAAGAGAACGCTTCTCCAAGCATAAGATGGCCGAGAGCCTTGTGAAGAATCAAGGAAATTCTTTTTCCCAGATATCTCGCTTTCTAATTGGAGAGTAACGTATCAGGTTCAGAGAGGAGATTCCATGCGTGTTTAGCTAACAGGGTTTGGTTAAAATTCCCCATATCTATATAACCAAGACCTCCCTCATCTTTGGGTTTACATAGTTATTCCCAAGATATCTAATGCATCTTCTTTTTAGCTTCATAGTTATTCCACCAAAACTTAGGGATTGCACTTGTGATTTGTCTACATTGAAACTTTGTAAGCTTGAAGCATGTCATAGCATACACCAGAAGAGAAGAGGCTACAGATTTGATTAAGATTTGTTTCCTCCTAGTGACAAAGTTTTCGCAAACCAACCATTAACTCTTACTTTCAACCTTTCTGTGATATATAATAATAGCTCCTTTTTAGAACCACTAACCATTCGGGAAGATCCAAGTATATCCCTGTACCTCCCTCCTCGGTAATACCCATGAGAAGGCCAATAAGATGCTTCATTATCGGATCAATCCTTGCTCCAAAAGTAAGCGCAGATTTTTGAAAATTTATGTCTTGACCCGAGGCTTTACCACACAATTTAAGGCATCACAGGATTTCACATCCTTTGTTTAAAGTAGCTCGACAAGTAAATAGACCATCGTCCGTAAATAAGAGGTGTTGTACTGAAGAACAAGAAGCTGACAGGCGTATACCTGTGATTCATCCCTCCAATTCTTCCTGTTTTATAATGTGTGTCAAAGCTTCAGCAAATAATATAAAGATGAAAGGAGACAATGGATCCCCTTGACGTAAACCTCTCTCCGGAGAAACTAGCCCATGTGTATGTCCATTAACAATGACCGAATAAGTAACCATCTTAATACAAGCCATCAGCCACATGATCCATTTAGCATCAAAACCAAGTTTCTGAAAAAGTTCTTCTAAAAAACCCCATTCAACTTGGTCATATGCTTTCAACATGCCGGTTTTGATAACCATAAGATCTTTGCTGCATCTTGGATTCGTTTTAAGAGCATGAATAGGTTCACGGGCAATTAAGATATTGTCCAAAATTAGTTGACCTGCGAAAAATGCTCCCTGATTCTCCGACACAATCTCTGGAAGTATCTTCTTTAGTCGTTTAGCAAGGATCAAAGATACAATCTTGTATACCACCGAACACAAGCTAATAGGACGCAAGTCTGTCATCTTGTTCAAATTTGATATCTTGGGTATAAGACATATATGAGTGTAATTCCAATCCCTTGGCATAACATCAAAATCAAAAAAAGCTAGTACTATTTTTTAACAATCTGCAGACCAATAATATCCCAAAACTCCTGAAAAAAATCTCCCGTCATACATTTGCTTCCGGAGCTTTGTTAGCTTTAATTCCAAAGGCTGTCACACGTACTTCCTCTGTTGTGATATTCTTAACCAGCTCTTAATTTATTAAAGCCAAAACTTGGGGAGACATGCTGAAAAGTAAAACCGTATCATTCTCCAGCTTAGTCGATGTAAATGCTTTCGGGAGTATTAAACCATGATATCACCCTTGGAGCCTTCGGATAAATGTTCAAAGCCCTCTGCATTACGTAGAACCTGAATTGAATTCTACACCCTCCGTTTCTCATAGTACCTTGAAAGAACTTCGTATTTCTATCTCCCTCACGAAGCCATTGTTCCTTCCTACGATTTAACCAATAAAGCTCTTCTTCTCGGTATGCATCTGCAAGTTCCAATTTGAGTGTATGACATCTTTGTTTATCTAAAAAGCTTGCGTTACCAATCTCCTCAATCTGAGCTTTGAGCTTTTGTATTCAATTCCTTGAATTGTGATCAAAACAATGTTTCCAGCAAGATAGATCTTGTCGGCAACCAATTATTTTCTCGGTAACTAAAGTTGGTTGAAATGTAATAGACTCATTCCAGGCCTTTGATAGTATCTCTTTGATCCCATGACGTTGTCTCCATCTGTTATCATAGATAAATTTGCCAGTAAACTGTAGTGGTGTGCTCACCAACTTTAAAAGAATAGGCTGGTGGTACGATCCTATATGAGATAGATATTCGTAACATGAATTAAGGAAAACACCAATCCATTCCGATGTCACTAGAGCTTGGTCAAGACGACATTGCACGTGTTCTGAGTTTGTTCACCAGCCCACGAGAACCAGTTACCAGAAAATTTTAATTCACATAGGCCACAGTCCGCAATCATGGTTTTAAACGGTTGGAATGTACGTTCGTCACATAATGGACCTACCAATTTCTTGTAGTTATCTACCAACTCATTTAATCACCAATAACCAACCATGGATTACCTCTGTCAGTACTAATATTTGTAAGTAGATTCCACACTTCTTGTCTACCAAGCCGTATAGGGTCTCCATAAACAAACGATACAAAGAACATATACGAACCCAAAGTAATTTTAGTATCAATAATCCTCTTTTTAGATTGCAGAATCTCAACATCATATGACGCTTTTCAAAACAATGCTAACCCACCACCTAACCCTTCAGGGTTCACAACATGTATTTTTTCGTAACCTAAAGACCGTCGAATACCAAATAGAAAATTGTTAGAATTCTTGGTCTCCATAAGGAACAAGATATCAGGAAAATGAGCCCGGCGCATCTCCCGAAGAGTGTGAATTGTCAGAGCGTTCCCCAGTCCCTGACAATTCCAGCTTATAAAGCTCATTGCTCTTTCAGCGCTTCCTCAACCACAACCACCTTCAAGTTACAGCGTTTCACCTACCACCTCCTCTTCTTGTTCACTCGACTGTCTTTTCGACGTTATTTCTTCACCTCCTATCAATCTTTTCTTTTCCTGATACACAACCACCATCTTCTTGCTATTCTATTGACGTTTCCACTTATGTGGTCTCCACCTATGTCTTCCCGTCACATGATTAAATCCGGATGTACTGGCACTGAAGGTGCCTGTACTAAAAACCGTAGATTCATTTTGTTCATGTAAACCTGAAATGTGTTGAACCATCGCAAGATTATCATGATGGTCTCCTTTACCGTGTGCCTTAATTGCCGAGACCATAAGTTTAACATTTAGGGGTTTGGAAGAATTTTTCTTCCATACTCGAAAATATGGGCTTTTCCTTTATCAATGTTCGTTGTAGTTGTCATAGGTGCTTCAAGGCGAAGAAGGATACATTGACTATCATCATCACCATCCAGATTCCACACTTTACGTCTGATCTTATTAATTCTTGCCTGTTTTTTTGCAGGGTCCGTAACAGAAAGATAGTTATGAAGTACATCCATTACTTCATTCAAAATTCTCGGTTTGCATTTCCTACTATCAATACCAATGTCATCCATCGGAAGAACACCATACATAGGATCATCTTTACTTAAAATCCTGGTGATCGACCCTTTCAACTCGTCATGATTCACCATAGCAGATAACTGCCGGTTATTAGAACCAAGAGGACAGTTTGGCTTGTCATGTGTCATTCTTTGACACTGTAAACAATGTTTCCGAACTCTGTCATATTCAAAATCAATCCTTATGATTCCTCCCGACGGTAACTCATACTCCATTGACTGTTTCAAAGGTTTTGATATATCAAATAAGACCCGAGCCCAAATATAGCCTCTACTGTTAGAAAGTTTTAGATTGAAAGCAAGCTCCAATACCTTCCCCAAATACCCAGCTATCTCTTCAAGGGAATCTTCTTTATAATACTCCAAAGGAATATTCCGCATCCGAACCCATATAGGGATAAATTTGAGATGATCTTCTGCAAGTTTCTCTGACCAACGTTCCATGACAATGGTCCACTCATCAAAAGTCAATAATCCTGCATTCAGAACCTCCTGCAATTTTGTTTCTTCATCAAAAACGAATTGAAAACGAGTTTGTGATAGAGCGTATCCTCTGCATCTATCTTGAACTCTCCAAACCCGTGACATGTCATGTATAAAATTTTTCATTCTTTAACAACCCGGATTAAGTAATCTGCCAACCAGACTCTTACCGTTGCGTTCAACAACATCCATTTCAGGAACACACTTCAACTTGAAATGTTTATCATTTTCTAGAGACATATCCTTCATTGCTCTATCGAGAGTTGAAGACATATCACCACGAAGTACTATAAGTTAACACTACAACTTGAAACCAGACGAAATACAAGAATCTTTACTTTGCAAACCACTGTACAACACCAAAATCACAAAGTTTCAGCGGCGGAAGAGGTTAGCGTGAGAAAGCCTAGGGTCACCACCACTAGATTTATTACGTAAGTTGCACGAAAAGGAAATAAAAATCCAAAAAAAGAATTAGAGATTGGCAAAAAAAAGAAATTCCCGATAAAAGAGCTCTTAAAAAGCTTGAGCAAAGACTCTAAGCGATCTAGAGAGTACTAATCCCTACCGGTAGCATATGTTTTGAATGCTATATTTTCATCAAAATAGTTTAAAACCTTTAACTTTTGAAACATCGGTGGATTTTCGAGAGAGAAGAACTAATGATTTCATTACATTATGAAAAATTATTTGGTTTCTACAGGGTTTGCAATAACCATTCTCATGAGACAACTAAATGAATGTTATGTTCTTCTAAGAGTGGTCAGTCTATAAGTGGCATTAAGTGTTAGAACTTAAGATCAGATTGGATGAAAACAGAGAAGATCAAAGAACAAGATGAACAAAATATACTCAATTGCACAGGTGAAGAAGAATCTCCTGCATTTGAGCCGAGAATTCCTTCGATTCCCGTGAAAGAATTAACACGAAGGAGAGGCTCCAATGTTACTCTACTTCTCGCTTCGGTTCACGCTTAAAGTGAGTTGAAAGTAGAAAGAAGACATCATGATCCATTTCTTAGCTTGAGGGAATTAAAAGCTATCTCTTTACTCTCGTTAAATCTCCTTTTATAGACTCTTTGTTGTTAACGTTTCAATCTAATTCTGCTTGATAACAAATCTAATTTTTAACAGATTTAATCTTATTTACGGTTAATGTTGAATATATCTAAACCGACTAAACAAGAACCTTATTATATATATGATCAATCATATAACATAAGCTTTCTCATTCAGTCGATTTGATAATCATACTTCAACATTATAGAGAGTTTCTTATTTTGGGTTTCTATAAATAAAATAATAATTAAAGTAGTAAAAAGTGTTGTTAAGAGATTATTAGTTTTTTTGAATTTGTGTTAGTAATTATTGGGGGTTTCTAGTAAGGGTTTCTTAATTAAAAAAATAATTTTTTA
>OVBA01001442.1:0-44286 GCA_900406435.1 Lepidium aucheri | reverse complement strand
GAACCTGCAATTGCTGATTGTGATAATGAAGCTGAGATAATTCAAGAATTTGAAACTGTTGATGTAGAGAAAGATACACACACAGCTGTTGGAGAATCGATAGTTCAAGATAATACTCCTGAGAGTACGGTGACACAAGTTGTTGAGGAACTTGGTCGAGGAATGAGACAGAAGCAAGTTCCTGCGAAACTAAAAGATTATGTCCTTAACAATGTGGATGGACCGTCAACGACAATAGAATATGCAGAGACAACATGTGAAAAAGATTACTCTATGTCAAAATACCTTGATAGCACATCATTCTCGCCACAGTTTCAGTGTTTCATAGCGTCCATAACCGCTGAAACAGAACTGATGACATTTCGTGATGCAGTGTGTGATGAACGATGGAGGATTGCGATGCAAAAAGAGATTGATGCATTGGAAAAGAATGGAACATGGGTTACCGTGAAACTACCTCCGAATAAGAAAGCCATAGGAAGTAAGTGGGTTTACAAGATCAAGTTTCGGGCTGATGGAACAATTGAAAGACATAAGGCAAGATTGGTCGCGTTTGGTAACAAGCAAGAAGAGGGAGTAGACTTCGATGAGACGTTTGCACCAGTGATTCGAATGTCTACAGTTCGAATATTTCTTGGTGTGGGTGCTGCAAGAAACTGGGAACTACATCAAATGGACGTGCATAACGCATTTTTGCACGGTGATTTGGATAAAGAAGTGTACATGAAACTTCCACCGGGATTTCGTAGTGAAGAGACAGAGGTTGTGTGTTGTTTAAAGAAGTCCTTGTATGGACTTAAGCAAGCACCAAGATGTTGATTATTCCGATTATTCTCTTTTTATGATGAAGAGAGGAGGAACAGAAGTTTATGTATTAGTTTATGTGGATGACTTGATCATTGGAGGTAATGATACTGCAGCCATTTCGATTTTTAAAGAGTATTTGGGAACATGCTTTCACATGAAAGACTTGGGAACTTTGAAATATTTCTTAGGGATTGAAGTGGCTCGCAATCGTGAAAGAATATTCTTGTGTTAGAGAAAGTATACTCTTGATATCATTAAGGAGACGGGTCTGATGGAAGGAAAACCGGCTGCTTTTCCTATTGAGCAACATCATAAACTTGCACTTGCAACTGGTGGGTTGTTACGAGAGCCTGAACGGTATAGACATCTTATAGGTCGCCTTATTTACTTGTCAGCTACGAGACCTGATCTGACTTATGTGATACACATTTTGTCACAATTTATGCAAAAGCCAAGAAGTGATCATTGGGATGCAGCGTTGAGAGTTGTTCGCTATCTTAAAGGAACACCTGGTCAAGGGATTGTGATAAAATCTAAGTGTGATTTAAAGCTTCATGCATGGTGTGATTCGGATTGGTCAGCCTGCCCGGTTACTAGACGTTCGGTGAGTGGTTGGTATGTGACTTTAGGAGACACACCCGTGTCTTGGAAAACACGAAAAAATGTTGTATCAAGCTCATCGGCTGAAGCAGAGTACAGAAGTATGGCAAATACGGTTCGTGAAATCAAATGGATTCGAAAAGTTCTGGTTGATCTTGGAATAAATGTTGATGCACTGGTTGACTTACATTGTGATAATCAAGCTGCACTGCATTGTATATTGCGGCAAATCCGGTTTTTCAAGAACGAACAAAGCATATTGAGAATGATTGTCATCAAGTTAGAGATGCAATACAAGATTGTATCATTATCACCAAGAAGGTTAGTACGAACACTCAACTTGCTGACGTGTTCACTAAGGCATTGGGACGTCGTGAGTTTGAGAACTTTGTTGTCAAGTTGGGAACTTGCAATCCGCACGCTCCAACTTGAGGGGGGGTGTTAGCGAGAAATCCGGTATGTTATGATTCACGGTTAAGGGAATTTGTGTAGATACAATTGTGTATATGGCGTATCATGTGAATCCTGATTCATAGGGATAACGATCATGTTAAATAAGGTAGTTTAGGTTTGAGAGTCTCTGGCTTTGACCTTGTATATATGATGTAACATCGATGCTTCTCAATACACAGAAAAATTCTTCAGCCACTCTCTCTATTTTAACAATGTACCAAAATAGAAGGAGTTGTGGAAACCTACGGGAGACATATGAGTCACCGATTTGCCAAGAAATGTTTTCATGGTTCATTTTGAACATAAGAAGGAATACTTGGCAGCACTTACAAGAGTTGCTTCGAGAGTTTTTCGGTGTTACTTGCTAATTAAGGTATGGGATTCAGATTTTAATCCACTCACCAATGAAATTTCTACTACTCCAAACTGGATACAATTGTTGCAGCTTCTAGTGTATTTTTATCATTCAGCTATTGTGATGACAATAGCTCGAGGTGTGACCCTATTAAGGTGGATAAGACGGTGAGAAACATGAAGAGGGTTAGGTTTGCAAAAGTGTGCTTTGAAGTTGATCTCACGAAGCCCTTGAAGGGGCTACTTACATTGAATGGGAATCAATATCTTGTTATGAAGGAATTTCGATGATTTGTGCACAATGTGGCATATATGGGCATGCAGCTGGTGTTTGTCCTCAGAGAAATCAAGTATCTCTTGCTTTAGATAAGTCAGTTAGCACAATTTGGAAGACTGAAAAATCTAAGGAAAAGATGATTTAAGAAGAAGATGGTGGTAACCTTAAGAAGATGGTGATAACCTTAAGTTGTTTAGTAACCTTATGTTGATAGAGAACATAGAACTAGCACTTATACTCTCACAAATTGTATAACTCTCTTGTTATTGACTCATGTGCTTCCATAACTTGTTTAGTAAACTTAGCTTGATAGAGAACGTTTAAGTAGCACTTACTACTCTCATAAACCGTCTAACTCTCTTGCTATTTAGTCATGTGCTTCTCACCACTTTATTACTAACCTTAAGTTGATAGAGAACATTGAACTAGCACTTATACTCTCAGAAACCGTCTAACTCTCTTGTTATTGACTTATGTGCTTCTCACCATTTTTTTAGTAACCTTAAGTTGATAGAGAACGTTGAACTAGCACTTTTACTCTCACTAACCGTTTAGCTCCCTTGTTATTGACTTATGTGAAAGGGTCAGTTGATAGAGAAGCCCTTGATGGGGTCAGTTACTATTGATGGGAATCAATATCTTGTTGAGTATGAAGGAATTTTGATGATTTGTGCACACTATGGCATCTATGGGCATGCGGCTGGTGTTTGTCATTGGAGAAGTCAAGTATGTCTCGCTAGGAAATCCTTTACCTGGTTCTGTTCAGGTAACCTAGTTCGGTGAGAAGGAAGCATCTAAGAGCATGTCGTTGTTACTTCAGCTACCTTTATATCTGCAAGTAGACCAGAAATTCTTGGGCCAATGGTACCTAGAAACTCCATTAAAGGACCGAGAGATGTCTAATTATCTTTCCCAAAGCTTGCAGTTCTACCATCACCCACCTCGCAAAGAATGAACTTATTTGCTAATGATCGCAGTCTTAGAATAGATTTCCAAATCCATAAAGTATTCTAGCTGGGTTTTACGGACCAGAAAGATGATCTTTTAAGCCATCTAGCCTTGTTCCAAGCTACCCATAGTGATCCACTTTGGTAAACATAATCCATATTAACCACAAGTTTAACACTTTATTCCAAACACTGAGATTTCTTAGCTGCAATCCTCTTTCTTGTTTTGGTGAACATACTGTCTGCCAGGAGACTTTCCCAGCAACATGATAGGCTATCAAACCTGACCATAAAAACTGCTACATAATTGCTCAATTCTCTTTAACAAACTTTGGGAGGACAAATGTAGAGAGCCAAAATTGAGATAGTTAAAGATTACGGAACTCAAAAGTTGTAATCTGCCAGTGAATGATAAGCTCCTCACTGCACAAGAGTTGAATCTGCTTGAGATTACATCAATCAAGGGAGAATACTCATATTTCCTTAGCCTCCTATTCATTAGAGGAAGGCCTAGAGAACATACTCGGAAGAACCGAGTTAGAAGAAAAAATCTTAGAGTGATTCAGTTTCCATATGGTTCAATCCTAATGTATACAATGAAGTTTTGTCTTTATTTAAAACCAATCCCGACAAGTCTTCAAATTTTATGAAATCCGTTATAATGCCTTGAAGTGAGGAAGTTGTACCATTTAAAAAGAGCATCAAATCGTCAGCAAAAGAAAGATGCGACATTTGAATCTCTCTAAACAAAGGGTGATATCCGATGAGTTTCTGTACAAAAGTTGGTTGCAACAAGTTCCCTAAAGCCTCCAGTACAATCAAAAAAGAGGGAGGGAGACAGCGGGTCTCCCTGTATTAGGCCTCTTGTACCTCTAAATAATCCATACAAATTATTGTTGACCAAAATAGATAAGGAGGTAGTTGAGATACACTCACTAATCCAATTTACATAAGTGTTCGGGAAGTTGGCTGCTCTCAACGTTGCAATCAAGAATTCCCAATTGACCATTTCAAAAGCTTTTTCAGATCAACCTTTAATAAGCCCCTTTTGGTAGAATGATTTTGGTTAAAACCTTGCACCATCTCAATAGCAGCACATTCTCAACTAGTAAGCGATCCTTGACAAAAGCTGATTGGGAGTTCTCCACCATATAAGGTAATATCAGATGTAGTTTAGAAGCAAAGCTTTTTGATATTACTTTATAGGTAAAATTCTCGCCTACAATATACCAAGATCGAACAAAAAACTCTATAGTGAAACCGCCCGGTCCTGACACTTTTTTTATAGGAAGACAAAATATGACATGCATTATTTCTTGAAGGAGCACAGGTGCTAAGAGCATATCTTGCATATCCTGAGTGCATTTTAAGGGAGTAGGGTCCGCTATCCTTGCTAGCTTATTGCTGTTGAGTGAACTGACAGGAGAACTAACGGATTGGTGTAGAACTCTACACAATGGTCTCGAATATGCTCAAGGTCTTCTATGCAGATATCATCACTAGTGCGCATGTAATGGATTTGTTTCATTGAGCGTTGAACCGACATGATTTTGTGGAAGTATTATGTGTTCAAGTCCCCTCTCTTGACCATGTTACTCGAGACTTCTGTTTGAAAAAGCTTTCTTCCGATGTAGCTAGATCCAGCCAGCGATCATGAGCTCTTTTCTCCTCAGCAGCGAGTTGATCCGTTGGACTAGTTAAGAGAGCCATTTGGATTGATTTGAGCTCTCATAGCTCAGCCTCAACACACAGTTCAATCTGAGAATAGTTATCTTGATTAAGGCTTTTAAGCACTTGCTTCATCCTTTCAACTTTTTCACTAAACAATACATGTGAGAGCCAGTAGGAGAGATATCATTCCATGCTTTAGCAATATGTGGCAGAAAATCATGAAGAAGAGTCAGGAAATTAGAGCAGTTGAAGGGAGCATTAGAAGGTTTTTTGGGAGTACCAAAGTGTACAAGGATTGGACAATGATAAGAGATTCCCGGACTGTCAAACTCCCCATAAAATAATGGAAAAAAGTCTTTGTCATTCCGCATTGATGAGAATGCGATCAAGTTTTTTCACGACTACATTGTGCTTTTGATTGTTCCACCAAGTTTGGTGGTTGCCTCAATAAGTGAGATCAAAGAGCTGAGCATGAGCTAAGGAGGAGTGGAACTCCTTCATACATGTAGTAATTCTAGAGAAGCCACTATTGGAGTCTTTGGGATTAAGTGTTTGGTTGAATCCTCAAAAGTGATACAAGCCTTGTTCAATGCAGCAGTGTGCCTATGTATAGTAACAAGATCCTGCCAAATGTGTTGTCTCCCTGGCTGTGTGTTTACTACATACACAAAAGAAGCCACAAATTCACTCTTAACTTGGGGATGCCTAACTGTACAGCTAAGAACTTGGTCTGATTTGAAGAAGACTAAAATTGAGACAATTGCATCCCAAAAAATCCAGATTCTTCCAAGTTCTGCAAAATCATAATTATCTTCAAACACTTTATTAGAAATAGTAGATTGCTGAATCTATAGACAATTTTCTTCCTTCAATTTCATTTCTATGATGCTGTCATAAAGGGATTTATGCCACTTGTACCTATTCTTGAAACCTCTGCGTTTTATAGGATTGTTAAATCCTCTTATGTTCCAACAAAAAAGGCCACCATTAAGATAAATAGAGGTTAGTGGGAGGGGCTTTTGCCCCTGCTTCCTTTCTTCGAGAGAAGCTTTTTATCATGAGCTTAGATGACTTTCATAAAGCGATCCTCATCATCTGGGTTACCATCCACTGAAATTTCTCTAGATTCTGTTGAGTCTGTAGAGTTATCAGTTTCAGAAGAGGAAGATGGTTGCCAGTCTTTTTCCTTTACTTTCCAAACAAAGTCAGATGGATCAGTTACACTTTTAGGTAGTTTGCAATCTTGCTCTCTGATGATAAGAAGCTTCTCCCTCGGAGCTATCAGAGTGGCTGAAGCTTGAGTGCGATCCTTAACCTTTTCATGTTTAGCAATTGTAGGAGGGGCTGAGCTCTCAGTCTGCTTAGTCGCTTGAACTGTGTGTGTAGCATTGGGAGCTACACTGTTTGTTGGTTCAGGTGGTGCAATAGGAAAAACAAGAGCCTTATATCCTTATGTACTTCTTTAGGACATTTCTTTTCCACAGCTTTCTTGGCTTTTAATTCTCTTATGCATCCTCGGAAACTGCTCTGTGGCATGTATGGAAGATTTGCAATTTGAGCATGACACATGGATAGATGAGAAACATTATTGGCTATGTCTGTTTCATGGCAGTGATCGCACTTTGTTGGTAACCGAAGACAAGTAACTGATATACGATCAATTACTCCAGATTTTTTGCTGGATATAAAGAGCCTCAAGTAGTGGCTGAGATGGTTCAATTACTGTATAAAATTTTGCAACTCCAATGTTAGTCATGGTGGTTGTGGTTGGGTGTAAATGGAGGAGTTTGCCAATCATTCCCGCAATGTGCTCAAGGCCTTCTCTTGGTAAGTAATGAGCAGGGACTCCATGGATTTCTAACCAAACAGGAGCCACAGTTAGGACTGGAAGAGCTGAATTGATTCCTGGCTCCCATCGAGCAACAAATATAGTTTATTTTTCCGCATGCCACATACCATGTGCAAGTACTCTGCGATGATTTTGAGGTGATGGGATGCGAATAAGATAAGCCTGATCATTTAGCTTAGCTACTATGATATCACGAGATTTCCTGCTCTAGATTTTGTTAACTATGGTGTGCATAGCTCCAGGAGAGGGAGCATTACCGTGGAATTTCCAAATTATGAAAGTTTCCCAGTGGCTCTTGTCTTTAGTGATAACTTCATTAGGAATATGCACACAAAGTTCTCCAGAATCCAATTTGAAAGGAAAACCCGTATTATTCATTCTGAATCGAGTACGTGAACTAGCTCAACCCAGCTAAGGTTGTTACCTCTGGGAGGATGAGTAGCTTAAGCTTTTACTGACATAGTAGTAGCTGGACTTCCAACTTTGATAGGCGGATCAACAATCAGGGTCAGAGTACCAACCTTCATAGGCAGATGAGTAGCGTCAGCTTCCACTGACGTAATAACAGAAGGGGTCATTTTTTTAGGCACCAGAGGAGTACAAATCGAAGTACAAGCTGAAGTCAAGGTAGAACCGGAAGCAGGATTAGCTTGACCTACAGATAGGTTTTGCTTAGAAGAAACTTTCTCACCGCAGGGAGAGGAAGTATTAAAAAGATGAAGATTCAAGGTTTTGCCAGCACAACATTTGAAGAGAACGAAGTGATGGAGGCAGAAGATGGAGAAGTAAGCTTTGCGGATTCAGTAACTTGAATATTCTTTCTCTTGACTATTGGGATTGTAGGCGACAGTAACCAAAGAGCAACACCAGTAAAAAAATTAAAAGAGGGGGTTTACCTAAACAATCGCACCGGAGGAGAGAGAGTTTTTTTCTTTTAATGTACACTTTCTCAATTGTCATTTTCTTAGTTTCCTATTATTTGTTATTTAATTCATCCGTAGATATGCATTATGACCTAGATAGATGCTTCTTGTCTAGAGTGTTTCTTGTCTAGAATGTGAGGGAGAATGACTTCTTTTGTAAATTTTTGGCCTCCATTATCGATCATTCCACATATATTTAGAAATATAAAAACATTTTTGAATTTTTTCAAGTTTCATTAAAACTAAAGTGTAACATAAATCTTATATCTAAAAAAAAATCAAAATGTTAGTCTAATAATTAAGGAAGTGTTTTGGGTTAATTGGTTAAATATTCATCTCTTCTTTCATTGGATTTTGATCATAAGTAATTACTTAACTCTGCATTGTAGAATTCAAATTTTCAGTTATAAATTAAGTTTTTTAATCTAATTATTGATAAAAACCTTTTTTCAATAAGTGTCAAAATATAAAATAATATTTTTATTACTCATGCTACATTGAAAAGATGTATTAAAACATGAATTTTAAATGATTTCTTAACAATTGGATCGACGAAATCTAATATATATATCAATTTGTTCTAAAACTTTGAATAATATCACATAGATATTACATAATGCTCGGAAATAAACTTCCGTTCTAACTCCACAAATTGAACCTTTAAATAACAACCATACGTCGAATAATCGCAAGATTAATATTTTTTGTTCGCAACCTTTACTCATACACTCAAAAGGAACGATTAAATGAATTTGCCTGCCATTTTAGCAAATTTGTACCACATAAATTGGTATTTTCCATATATAGCTAAACATTGTGCATAATAGAATATATTTAAAGTTTCCAATAAACAAATTACAACCAGATTAATTGTATACAATATTTTACATAAGTTGACACATGCATGCGTTATAGTTCGTCAAGTTTTAAGAAAGTCTCCGCAGTGAAACTTTCAAAAGTTAGATTCATAACATCTAACAAAAATAAAATAGTTTATGAAATAAATTTTTGTCTATGGTGAGATTAGCACAAGTTTTATTGATCAAAGTAGATTAAGATTTACAAAAGAATGGTTTATGTATTCGATTGGGGAAGTAAAATGATACAAAAGCTTTGTAGTTTTAGAAAAAAATGATGATCAGATCATCAGTTCGGCATGCTCACAATCTCCTTTATAGCCAAAATGATTAGGGAGAACCCTTTTGGTGTCAAGCCGGCAATGATGAACTAGGTTGACAGGATAGCCTACAGAGCTTGCGGCTTAGGTATCATTTCTATGAGCGCGGTCACCGAGCTAATGGGTAGTTGAGCTGCTCACATGCATCATTAAATGATTGTTGAGCGGCTCGATAAGTTTAAGGAGTAGTTTAACGACTCTGCAACATGCTCGACAAGTCCATAAAGTAGGTGAACGACTTTACAACGCATTATAATACGTTGCAGGCTAGCTGACATGGATTTTAGCCGAGCTTGCACATCTACCGAGGTAACTCTTTGCCAAGTTGACCTTATGCCTAGATGTTCCTATGTTGAGATGGTTTTCTCTTGTTTTCTAATAAATTTTGGAGGTCCAGCTCCATACCAAGGCAAACTATGACTAGACCGGTTTGCGAACACCAACGAACGGAATCTATGAACTAAGTCTACTCTACACTCTCTGACAGACGGTGAGGAACTGTTTTGTTGTTTTCCATGAGTTTTTTAGAATAAGAGGAGGAGCTCGGTTTTATAGGAGGATGAGAAAGCGCGTCCATTAAAGACCAAATCCCAAAGATCACACCGTCATTTAAGACCAAATCATGGAGATCACGCTGTCAGTTCAATACCAAATACCGGAGATCACGCGGAACATTTAAGACCGAATCACATAAATCATGTTGTCAATTCAATATCAAATCTCGGAGATCATGTGGAAGATTTAAGAGCCTTTAATACAATATCTTTGCCATTAAGGCTAAGTCTTTACCGTAGGTTTGACTCAAAAAAGTACACGCGTGTTGTGGGTCAAAGGCCCACATTCCCCCGAGCCCCAAGCACGGGTACGGGCACGAGCATAGGCACTAGCACGGGCACGAGCATGAGCACGGGCACGAGCACGAGCACAACACTAAGGCGGCGGCGGCGCGTGGATGTGGTGTTTCCCTTCACTTTTCCAAGCTCTCTAAACTACCTTACAAGTGTAATGATATATATACACATGCAAGAAAAAATTTCTTAGAGATGTGGGATTTTTCATAACTTAAAAACTTAAGTTATAAGACTTTATAGTCCAATTCCCATTTGTCATTCACTTAAGCCAAGATTTGATCCATTAAGCCTATTGGCTTTAACCCTATAAAATCGTTGGCCCAACAATCCTCTACATGAATAGAAATGACTCTAAACATATGACAAAAAAAGACTCGATAGACTCTACTGACTAGACTTATCCTATAGACTAGACTGACTGACGGACTTTCGAGAGTGTAGACGAAAATGTGTCTTGTCTGAGTAAGTAGCATTTTTCAGCTTTGAACCACTTATTGTTAATATATGTCTAGTTTACTTGGCTAGGAGGTGAACATGATGTCTTGAACCACCCAAAAGTTTAGTGTAAACCTAGACAACAGATATAACCCAGCTCACGTTCTAGTAGAACTAAGTTCTCTATTGTGTTTATTGTGGCCTTGAACTTTGCCTGGTAATTCATGAGTGAACTTGGAGAGTATAGCCTTACTTTCATAGAAATGGCCTTTATTTCACACTAACTAGGTGATTTGCCAAACTTTTGTATGTTCAGAAGTAACCTGTAATACTTCAATTAGTAACCAAATATTGGACTCAAATCATTAAAAGTTTTAAACTTATCCTCAATTGCCTACAGGTTGCATTGTTTGTCATCTTTAGGGCTTGGGTAGAGTCGTAATACTCATAGTGCACGTCTAAATATATTGTCTGATTTAGTTATCCCTTTGAGCCTACTTCTTGGGATCTCCAGTCATGTAGGTAGGGTTTCCACCAGATATCTTCTTAAGTCATATGCTTTAAACCCATTTCTCTTGATGATTTTACTACTTGATCTCGAGATAGTTCTTTGGTAAAAGTATCTGCTAGATTGTCAGCTGACTTGATGTAATCTATTGTGATAACACCACTTGTGATCAAGTGTCTAATAGTTTTATATCGTCTCCTAATATGATGAGACTTGCCATTATAGAGATTATTTTGTGCTCGGGCGATAGCTGATTGACTATCACAATGAATGCGTAGTACCGACACAGGTTGCTCCCACAAAGGAATATCTTCCAAAAAACTTTGTAGTCATTCTGCTTCTTTTGCGGCTTTATCTAAAGCTATAAACTCCCACTCCATGGTGGATCGAGCTAGCAGAGTTTGTTTGGAAGATTTCCAAGATATTGCTGCACCTCCTAGGGTAAAAACGTATCCACTTGTACATTTCGAGTTTTTGGAATCAGAAATCCAGTTAGCATCACTATATCCTTCCAATACCTGAGGTTCTTTACCATAGTACAGCCCATAACTTGTTGTACACTGTAAGTAATTCAGTACTCTAGTTATGGCTTTCTAGTGTGTATGTCCTGGATTGCTTGTGTAACGACTTAGTACATTAACTGAATGTGCTAGATCAGGTCTAGTACAATTAGTTAAGTACATAATACATCCTATTACTCGTGCGTACTCTACCTGTGACACTACTTCACCTGAGTTTTTGGTCAAGTGAAGTTGAGAGTCTACAGGGGCTTTTGCAGTACCACTTGTATAGTTCGTGAATCATTCAAGAATCTTTTTAGCATAGTGATCTTATGACAGAATAATTCCATCCGAGATTCGTGTGATTTTAATCCCTAAGATGACATCAGCAAGACCCATGTCTTTCATGTCAAACTTACTGTTGAGTAAGTTCTTAATTTGTTGGATTATGTCCTTGTTGCTTGCAGTAATAAGCATGTCATCTATATATAAACAGAGCAATACATATACATTTTTATTTTGTTTAATGTAGATACATTTATCACACTCATTTATTTTGAATTCATTTGACATTATTACATTGTCAAATTTTTCATGTCATTGCTTAGGAGCTTGTTTAAGACCATACGATGACTTAACAAATCAACAGACTTTATGTTCTTGTCCTGGAACAACAAACCCTTCAGGTTGTTTCATGTAAATCTCTTCTTCTAATTCTCTGTTTAGAAAAACAGTTTTTACATCCATTTGATGGATCTCCAAGTCTCTTAATGCTGCGATTGATATCACCATTCTGGTAGAAGTTGTTCTCGTCACCAGAGAATATGTGTCAAAGAAGTCCAGACTTCTTTTTGTCTGAATCCTTGCACCACAAGTCTAGCCTTGTGCTTGTCTACTGAGCCATCGGTTATCACCTTTGTTTTAAAAATCCATTTGCATCGAAGTGCTTTAAACCCTTCACGGAGATCGGTTAACTCATAAGTATGATTTTGCATAATGGAGTCCATCTCACTATAGCTTTTTTCCAGGGGAAGCGTCTGGTTTAGATATGGCTTTGGAGAAATTTCTTGGTTCATTTTCTTTAAGAGAAATCATCAAAAAATCATCACCGTAAGTTATTCTTGACGAGCTCTTTTGTTGCGTCTAGGTTCATCTTGTTGATCTCCTAAGTTAGACTGAGAAGTTCCAGATGTACTTGGCGAATGATTTGTGTCATCTCTTTCTTCACGAGTTCGCTTTGGATTTTGTTTATCCTTATATGGAAACACGTGTTCGAAGAAATATGCATTTCTTGATTCTATTATCGTGTTGATATGGATATCAGGTATCTCTGATTTAATAACCAGGAACTTATAGGAAAAACAGTTACGTGCATATCCGAGGAAAATGCAATCAATAGTTTTTGGTCTGATTGTGACCTTTTTAGGAGGTAATACTACCATTTTTGCTAAGCACCCCCCACATTTTGAGGTATTTATACAAAGGTGGCGATCCTTTGCAAAGCTCATAGGGAGTTTCCTCGGTGACTTTGTGTAGAATTTTGTTGAGGATGTAATTCATGGTAAGCAGTGCTTCCCCCCCCCCCACAGATTCTGGGGTAAACCAGATTACTGCAACATTGCATTCATCATCTATTTTAGAGTTCAATTTTTTGTTTCAGCAATTCCATTAGATTCTGGTAAATATGGGGCTGTTGTTTGATGTATAATACCATTTTCTTTGCAAAATTTATTAAATAGTCTATCATATTCACCACTTCTGTCACTTCGAACTATTTTGATAATGCTGCTGAGTTGATTTTCAACTTCTCGTTTATATTCCTTGAATTTTATGTAAGAGATATACATACAGTATTTTGTGTGATCATCAATGAACGTTACAAAATACTTTTTCCTCCTCTAGTTGGCACATATTTTAAATCACACAAATCTGTGTGAATTAATCCTAGAGGTTTAGTTGTTCTTTGAATTTGGGGTGATGGTTTTTAAGTGAGTTTTGCTTGTGAGCACACTTCACATTTTTCTGTGCTTGTTTTGCTTTTTGGTATTAGGTTCAAGTTCATTGTCTTTGAATAGACTTATAGTTAACATGACCTAATCGTTTGTACCAAATATCAAAAGACTAACCGAAATAAGCAAATTTGTTCTTATTCATTGAAACATCAGAAACTACATGAGAAGTAGAAGTAAAAATAGCATTTTTAGCAACAACATTATCGTCTGCAACTTTAGAAGCAACAACAGCAGAGGTAGAAGCAGCAATAGAGACGTCTACTCCTTTACGAAGGACAGCTTGAACACACATCTTGAGTATTTCGTTCTTCTTGTATGCTTTGCCCACATACACCCTAAAATTTTTTAAAATCATTGTCCCTCCAATGTACTTGATTCCAAATCCAGCATCATCCATCAGAGTTGCAGAGATCAAATTTTTCCACATCAATGCCTCACATTCTTGAGGGTTACTTCTTTCTCGGAGGTGAACTTAAGTACCATTGTGCCTATTCCCAAGACAGTTGACTTAGTTTCATTCGCCATTTTCATGTTGTGATCTGGTGGACTCGGGGTATAAATGCTAAACAGCGCTCTGTCAGTGCAGATGTGATGTAAGGCACAAGTGTTAAAAACCCATTCTCTTGGGTTGTTTTGTTGGACCATGTTACATTCAGTAACTACTGCACAGAGATGCTCTTTTCTGTCAGATTCACTTGGTCGTTCTTTTTGCCTTTGTTCTTGGGCTTGCTATGATACTCATTAGATTTGTGGCCCAATTTCCCACAATTGTGACATTTTCCTTTAAACTTTTTATGCTCATTGGGCTTACTCTGCTTCTTGAAACTCATCGAAGAGGTAGGTTTCAGGGAAAACGTGGCAACTGATTTGCTTTTTCCCTTTGATTTGTGCTCCACCATGTGCACATCATGCTAAGGAAGAATAACCTAGTTTGAGCCACTGTTTCTTTCTTCGGTTTGCAGCCGGTTGAGAAGATCTTCAAGACCCATCTTCTTTCGCTTATGCTTGAGGTAGTTCATGAAGTCGTACCAGCTTTATGGAAGCTTCTCAATGATGGTGTTCTGAAGGGTTCACAGATGGACATACCCTCAGATTCAACCTCTCGACAAATTAGTTGAAACGCTTCGACATGTTGCATCACGGGTTTTGAATCCACCATTGTGAAATTCAGAAACTTTGCCACAGCATACTCCTGACAACCAGCATCTTCAACCTTGTATTTCTTTCCCAAGGCTTGCCACAACATCTTAGATGTTTTGTAGTCACGGTAGACTTTGAAGAGCTTGTTCTCAAGGCAGTTTAAAATTCAGCCTTTGCACAAGTGGTCAGAATGTCTCCATGCTTCCACCGTATTAAACAGTAACGGATATGTGTTGTCTGGGGGAAGGTATGGTTGATCCTCTTTGACAAACTTCTCAAGCTGGAGATTTGTTAGGAAAAATATTACCTTCGACTGCCATGATTTAAACTTCTGGCCCTCAAACTTCTCAGGAAACGGTCCCATCATGGGACCCGAGTGAAGAACGGGTGTAGGCAAAGCTACATTTGGTGTGGCACCAACCGGCACGGAAGGAAGACCATTACCAAATACAATTCGGGGTGTCGTCACTTCAGTTGGATTGACAACCGGTAAATCAGTGTTTCCATCAAGCACTTGATCGTTCATAGTTGTGTCTTGAATCGTTGTCTCGGTGTTAGACATCTGAAAACAATAACACACTTTTTATCAAGATAATATTACTTTAAATTAATATAAAACAATTTGCAGAATTTATTAAAAAATTGCAAATTCCGTTTTAAAAAATTTATGTGATTAATAAAAATTAAATGAAGATTCTGTAGAATTTAAAAATTTGCAACTCTTGTTTAAATAATAAAAACGACTTGGACCAATTTTGGTTCACGTTTTTAATTTAAAGAATCAAATAACGAACAATATTTGCCATTCACGGGCATGGGCACGGGTACGGGCACGGGCATGGACACAAGCACGACACGGCATGGCGGCGGTGGCGGCACGCACGCGTGTGGTGTTTAGCTTTTCTCCTCCAAGCTCTTTAAACTACCTTACAAGTGTAATGATATATATATATATATACACATGCAAGAAATTTTTTCTTAGCGACGTGGGACTTTTTCATAACTTAACTACTTAAGTTATAAGGCTTTATACTCCAATTCTCATTTCTCATTCACTAAAGGCAATATTTGATCCACTAATCATCATATCTTCATTTTTTAATGGCTAGGGAAGATTAGCTCATAAAAATGTCATTTAGAAATTTTATCAATCACCTTCCAGATAATAAAACTCATAGCTTCTAGATTCAAGTGATAAAGTTTAATCTAGCTTAGAAAACACCTTAAATGAAGAAATTTAACAACGTAAATATCAAAAGTTATTCATCTAACCCCAGATCTACCTAAACTTCAACTCATCAAAAGACGTCTACACACACAAAAGAATCATAAAACCCAAAGAGAAACAAGCAAATGTGGAAATAATGAAAGAGATAAGAAAATGAATAAAGAGGTTTCAATATATTTCAAACAATGATCCAAAGATAATCATCCAAATAGGTCTCTAATATTCTCCCTCAAACTCACTCTAAATTTCTCTTAAAAGTGACTAGAATGAAAGATAAAATCTTCTATCCCATAAATATTAGGGTTTTATTGTCTCAAAAAAAAATCGGATCGACCTTGGAGTCAGATCCAATAAAAATGAATGTGTTGATATTGTCGACTAGGAATGTCGACCTCACGGTTGACATTTTCATCCAGCATGTCGATCGCCACATTTTGCGCGCCTGAATGACCTATCTTTCATAAAATTGTCATATATTTCTAACCGCATGTCTGAATTCACTCAAACCACCACCAAATTGAAGATAACTCTTGTGTCTATTTTGTGTCAAGATTTTATCCAATTCGGTTCATGAAAAGCTTTCATAGACTTAGATTATCAACGAGAACTAATTTCTTATCCTTTCCTTGTATTGTCAACCAAGATTGTCGAGGTCGAAATTTCCGTCCACAAGCTTTGTCTTCACTTTATTTCATTTTTTCAAGCAAAAATGCCGGTCATGATGTTGAGACTTTGTACCAGAAGTTTTTCTCTTTGATTTCATGCATCATCATTCCATCATCTTACTTACTCATTAATTTTCAAGTCTCCAATTTTCCAAAATAGCTTCAAAACACCTAAAACGACTCAAGAATTACAAAATATGCAACTTGATCTATTTAAGACTCTAGAATATAAAAAAAGTGAAAAACTATACTAAAATGAAGATAAATGAGACATAGATGATGCAAGTGATGCAAAACTAATAATGATGTATATCAACATCAGGATGAGTTTAAAGGCATTATGCAGCAGAACATCACGATACAGAACAAGACGACCACATACATCAATTAGAAAGTAGATAGCATATGTAGTGATCTTAATGAAAAGTTTGATACGTTGTAATAACATGTGAAGACCCTTAGAACCCGGTTGCTTAAACCGCATAGTCTACATCTTAACACTTATTAAGTACACTTCCAGAAACTTGATCAAAACTCTAAGAACAACTGACTTTCTATGGATATCGAGTAATACCCAGATGAAAATGCATACCCGAGCAGGTACTCGAATACATGTAGGTATAAACAAGTATTTCAAGTATTTTTGAATAATTTTGTAGATAATATTTTGGATAATTTTTTGAAAAAATCATTTTTGGGTACTTTTTTGGTATTCAAAGTATTTTTGATTATTCAGGTATATTTTGGTTCACAAATCATTACCTTAACTAATTCAAAATCGATAAAACCAAACCAAAACAGAACCAAAATCGCTATGTTACCCTTAAATGGGTAAAAAAATATTCTATCTAAAATACTTTCTGATTAACTTCTAACGAAACCGAACATAAAATCTGAATGGGTGCTAAAAAATATTATGAAGTTAAAGCATTCAGTTAACTCTAGAAGTATAATTATTTTTCTGTACATCTTATATATTAAAGCGAGAGACACTTTTATTTTGGACGTGTTATAAACTTTAAAATAAACTATAAAATAAACTATGGTTCATAATTATCCTTAAAAATAGGCTTAAGGTGAGTTTTGTTTTAAAATTTTATATAAAATTCAAAAATAATAAATATTTAATAGAAAAACTCAGAAGAAAAAAACTAAAATTATAAAAATAAAACGGATACAAATTAATACTTGATTCAATACTAGTTCGGGATTAAATTGGTTTTCCAGACACATATATTTAGGACACATTTATGGTATTTAGTCAGGTTTGGTTCTTCTGATTTGGTATTTTGGTTCTTTTGGTTTAAGACTTATTTGAGTGTTTTTATTTTCTGGATATGGTTTGGTTCGATATAGATCGAGTTTCGGTTCTGGTATTTATATATAAACATTCAAATTTTTTTAAAAATTAATTAGAAAAACTATAAAAACCTAAAATTTGTTTTTTGATAGGTTTCGGGTTCGGTTTTTCGGATGCATAGATTTATGATTCATTTGGGTATTTTGTCAGGTTTAATTCATCTAGCTCGGACTGATTTTATTTCGAGTTTCGGACCTCTAAAACAACATCTATTCTAAATGATCAATACGGGTCTAACAACCTATATAAAGATGGTTTAAAAAATAATCAAATTCTGTATTATAATGCGGATATAATCCTAGTCAATACATTATTATAAATATATAAATACTAGTTACGAGTTATATCTTATCGAAAGGAACTAAGAGAAAGTGAACCCCACAATCCTTTTTTATAAAAATGACCCTAAACATTATCAAGAGCAACTGAATAAATTCTGTTACAGGAAAAAATCATAGAATATGACAAGTTTTCAAATTGGGTCTGTCAGGTTAATATCGTACATGGGTCTTTAGTATTCTTCTATGTTCAGTCGTTTTGTTCGCTTTTTAGCTCTCAAGTTTGTGTGTTATGTATCTCTTGCGAAGTTGGTGGCTCTAAAATATCAACACTTCATAAACTTTGGACTTCCAACTTTTTTTTTTTCTTTTTTTCTCTTTTATTCCCATGTCATACAAAATCCTTTGTCGTATTATTCTTATTCTATCTTTAGGTTAATTTGGCCATTATTTAATTACACTGACCTATGATTTTCCCGCTTGTTATTTTGCCAGTTTCACAATCATTTGTTGTCGTACACTCAACTTTATATATATGACATGTTTAACCATAGGAATCTTCGACATCTCAACTGAGTTGAATAACCTATTCTCCGTTTTAAGCGATTAAAAATTTCCTAAACATCTTCCTTGTCATTTGATGTGTATTCATTATTATTTTTGTAAGACAAAACGAGAATAGAGAGGGGGAGACATGAGATATTAGATATGAGATAGATAGAGCCAAGTTACTCTTAGTCTGGTGATTAGGATGATTCAGCTAATGACTTAGCATTTGAATTCAATTCCTCCATGTTACAGTATAGTAGCTTAAAAATAGATTTTAGGAGTGGATTTTAGGCTATGTATTAAGTTTTATCGATCCAACTGTTGACAAAGAAAAAAAAAGATAAAAGAGAATGACTTAGCATCAGAGTTGGATTCTTATCTGTTATAGTATAGTAACTGAAAAAAAGAATTAAAGATCAATTTTAGGCCATAGATTAAGTCTTGTCAATTCAATTGTTGATAAAAAAAGATAAAAAGACAAAAAACAAATAGAATCAAGTGAAAGGAAACTAAAAGTAAGAAAAGAAAAAAAGAATAAAAATAGGAAGTAATGAAAAATGGAATATAAAAATAGAAAGAAATGCAACGCAAACCAAGTAGAGACGTCTCGATACTTTGCACTCATCCAATCCTTTATGGAATCTTCTATTAATGTTAGCCAATAGATTTCACTTCACTCTCATCTAAACGTATCTTTTTTTTTTTGTGTGACACCAATCATCAACGTATCTATCTTCTTCATACTCTCTTTTGTTTTTCTTTTAAATATCCCTTTATTCCTGATAAACTGCCAACTCATCCTCGATCTTTTTTCTGGACCTTTCAAAATATATTTAAACATTTAACGTAAATTCAATTCAACTATTCCGATTGTTGTTTTGTGTGTGTGTGTGGGGGTTTTCATTATGATGTATGTGTGATGTATGTTAACTTGAATTACAGTTCTCACAGTAGTTTGGATCAAAAAGCAATATATATACACATATATACAAAAAGAAAAGCAATGAAACACAAATTAATATACTTTGTTTCATATAAAACAGTTTTTTTTATATAAATTAGATTCCATTAACAGCCCAAACCCAATACATCAAACAAATTTCAAAAAGACCAAATATTAAAAAATTTAGCTTATTATAAAGATATTCTTTATACATATTCCATTTTACACCAATCATGTTATTGTTGATTTGGAAAAAAATGTATACACATATGTTGACATCAGTTTCGACACTAAGTTATTTTATTTATATTTTTGTTCAAAAGATATAATTGACTTTTATTTGTTAAGCTTTTAATAGTAATCTCTTTATATTTTAACAATATGTTAGTATAAGTAGAAGAAAAAATATCAGTAACTAATTTATATTTTTGAGCATCTAATGACTAGTTATAAAAAAATTTGTCAACGATTAGATTAGATTGATTATGTCTGATCTTTGGCTTGAAGTTCCTCCAATCCCTAACAATATCATATGTGTAAACGCGACATTTTAGAGTCGAACTCCGTTGGACAAAACAGCAAAAATAATCATTTAACCTTTTGATAAAGATAATTCCTAGACTAATTATAATTCTTTTATCGAAATTTATTCTAATTTTTCATCAAATTGAATACCAAACAGAGGAAATTACAAAATTAGATATCAAGCTAGCAAAATACCAAAATACTCTCAAAAATAAGCCATATAATGGAATGTCAAAAGATTTAAAAAAATGAAAAAAAAGTTATAAAAATAACAACTCATAAGAGACTCGACATAGAACAAGACTAACCTGATGATCAAAGCCACCACAAAAATAAAAATTCAAGACTCCAGAACCGATATAAAGGTCCCACAATACATGCAAAGAGTGGTGAAGTTGATATATATTCTACCAAAGATGCCTTCCAGAAACCAATAAGAGTTTAATCTAAGTTTTGGAGTATAGACAAGAAGCGAAACGACCTCAGGCTGAGAGAGAGCAAACTCGACGAAGAACTGAAGCATATCAAAATCAGAGAGGACAACAAAAAAACATCACGGAAAAACATATACAACACATCTAAACCTAGAAACTCTAACTAAAGCTAACTCCAATACAAACTAAACTAACTTAACTAAAACTAAAAAACACCATCACCTAAAACTAGGGGCACCAGAGACTATCACCACTCCAATAAAGCTGAGAACCAGCAACGTTCCTTGAAACCATCCAAACTCTGATATATCCTCCGAGCATTGAAGCTCCATCGATCATGAACCCGAAGAATATAAACACCAAAAGTAAAAGTGACAGCTGAAGAAAGACTAAGAGGACCACAACAACGACTCAAGCAATGACGTCAGCAAAGTAGCTCAAAGACCCACACGATTCACTCAACCGCCATCAAATCCAACAATAGTGGAAAATAGTTATGACACCATATATAGCAAAATAAAAGGTGAAGCATTCGCAGTAGTGCTAACTCTACCATTAGTCACAATTTGCGGAGACTATATTAGACTGAAGATATATAAAGCTTTAATCTTATCCAATTGTATTTGGAAAAACTATTGATTTAACATGGTACTTACCAAAATTCGTTGATTAAATATTGAACTCCGAATGTGGTTGATTAAACATTTAATTTAATGTTGACTTTTGCAAAAACATCAAATTTTGTGTTAATTCAGCCATTTGAACATTTTGCTAATTTCAAATCAAAAATTTCTCTAAATTCAAAAGTCCAATTGATTTTGAAAGTTTGATTCAATTTTATCTTTTTCTAAAAAAATCTCTAAACAATACTTCAAACTGATGAATTTGAGCTATTTTTTAAAGAAAAAAGAAAATCAAGCTTAGGGGTTAGAAGGAAGATAAGAACTGAATCGAATTTCGAACTATTTCGATTGTTTTTTTGTGTGTGTGGGGATTTCATCATGATGTATGTGTGATATATGTTAACTTGGATTACTGTTCTCACAGTAGTTTGGATCAAAAAGCAATATATATACACATATACAAAAAGAAAAGGAGTGGAACACAAATTAATATACTTTGTTTCAATTCCTATCAAACAGTTTTTTTTATAAATTAGATTCCATTAACAGCCCACCCAATCCCAATACATCAAACAAATTTCAAAAAGAACAAATATTATAAAAATTAGGTTATGATAAAGAAATTCTTTTTATTATTCCATTTTACACCAATCATGTTATTGTTGATTTGGAAAAAAAAATGTGAAAACATATGTTGACATCAGTTTCGATACTAAGTTGTTTTATTTATATTCTTGTTCAAAATATTTAGTTGATTTTTATATCTAGTGATCTCTTTATATTTCAAAAATATATTAGTATAAGTAGAAGAAAAAAAATATCATTAATTAAATAATATTATTTTTTAGCATTTAATGATTAGCTATAAAAAAATTTGTCAACGATTAGATTATATTAGATTTATTATGTCTTACCTTTAGCCCAAAGCCCCTCCAACCCTTAACAATATCATATGTGTAAACGCGATACTTTGAAGTCGAACTCCGATGGGAAAGCAACAAAGATAATCATTTAACCATTTGATAAAAATACTTACTAGACTAATTATAATTCTTTTATCTAAATTTTTTCTAATTTTGCATCGAATTAAATAACAAAGAGAGGATTACAAAGTTAGATATCACAAGCCAACGAAATACAAAAATATTCCAGAAATAAGCCCTACAATGAAAAATCAAAAGATTAAAAACTGAAAAAAAATTATGAAAAGACAATTCAGAAGAGACTTAACGTAAAATAAGACTAACTTGATGATCAAAGCCACCGGACAAATAAAAAATCAAGAATTCAGAACCGATATAAGGGTCCAAGAATACATGCCTAGAGTGGTGAAGTTGATTATCATTTTACCAAAATATGCCCCTTGCAAAAGCCAATAAAAGTCTAAACTAAATTTGGAGTATAAACAAGAAGTGAAATGACTTCAGACCGAAAGAGAGCGAACTTGACGGAGAACTCAAGCATATCAAAATCATAGAGGTCAGTAAAACAAATATAAAGGAAAAATATATACAACATATCTAAATCCGGAAACCCTAACTAAAGCTAAGTCTGATACAAACTAGACTAAACGAACTAAAACCAAAAACACTATCGCCTAAAACTAGGGGCAACCAGAGACCATCACCACTCCAATAAAACCGAGAACAAGCAAAGTTTCTGGAAACCAGCCAAACTCTGATTACCCTTCGAGCATTGAAGCTCTATCGAATCATAAACCTGAAGGACAAAAACACCAAAAGTAAAAGTGACAACTGAAGAAGGACTAAGAGGACCACAACCACGACTTAAGCAATGATGTCAGCAGAGTAGTTCAAAGACCCACACGATTCACTTAACCGCCATCAAACTAAACGATAGTGAAAAAATAGTTATGACACCATATATAGCAAAATAAAAGGTGAAGCATTGGCAGTAGTGCAATGAAAACTACCTCCAACTTTACCATCAGTCAAAATTTGCGAAAACTATATTAGACTTAAAATTGGCGGATCCAAAGAAGTATTTGGTGGGGCAAATGCTCTATATTAAAATTAAGATATAGAAAGCATTAATTTTATCCAATTGTATTTTTCTGATATTTTACATTTAACTATTGTTTGTTGAAAAAAAAAACTATTGTTTAATACTATATATATTGTATGTTATCTTTAGTGTCATCTGACCTTTTTATCCCAAACCCCCACAGAATGAGAGGTGTCCGTTCCAACACCTCTGCCAATAGGATTTCAACTGGCCGTAATACAATGGTCACATATCCTCTACTTATCAATATTGTAATTTTTATCAACTAGGGAATTATGACGTGGCATGTAAGTCGAAAGCATGACGAGGGTTGCGAAAGCCTTTTCGAATATATATTGTTTTTTCCTTTTTAACATTTTCTATTAATTTCATTTCTGATTCGATTCACTTCTAAATAACGTCAATTCAATTAGTTTTTTGTTCTTTTTTCTATTTTGGAGCTTTTTTCTTTTTTTATTGCTAAAATTACATTCTTGAGTTGAAAATGAAATTATCTTCAAAAGATATATTTCAGCATGCTGAAAATTGAAACCATATCCATTTAATCTCTCAGTTTATAATTTCATTTAAATAGTGCAAGCCAAATCTTTTCTATACTTAGCATTCACGGATATGGATATGGTTCATGTCGATAATGTCCAGCATCCACGAACTCTAGTTCGTTATAGAGATAATGTCCCTTTATTTCCGTTTTTCAATATGATTCCAAATTGTATCACCTCTATTTACATGAGTTTTATGTTCTTTCGGGTTAATTAGTTTAATGAAGTTGATGATGTTTTAAGAAAAATTAATAATTTTAGAAATAAATAAATGATAAAGATAAATTTGCAGAGTAGTCATACTTTTGTATGAATTTAATTAATATATGGCATATGTATGATATATAGAGAAGAATAACTACTTCGTTAATCAGTAATATATATAGAAATAATCGACAATGTTAGAAGGAAAAAATTTGAAATACCGGTATGGTACTTGAGTTTGAATTTCCCTCAAAACTAAACTCCAAAGAACATGGTGCCAGATCCAACCCTGAGCTAAAACCCAACAAACATGTGTTTTGGCTAGCAAAATATATAAATATATTATTTAAGGATATCATTTTCCTAGAAATTTCTTTGGTGAGGTGGTTAAGTGTAAAGAGACATAATGATCTTGGCGTCAAGATGGAAACTCAATTCTATCTTTTTGTTTTCCTACTCAATTAAAGATTTTTTTTTTAATTTAAACTGATTTCCTTTGTCGTCTGGGACCACCATCCATTTCTTTTCTTTTTTATCAACATTGGGCCACAACTGGCCGGTCCAATAGCCAAATTTTTGGTTGCGCAAATGTATCTACTTTAGTGGGCTTACCACCTGCTAGTAGGCTAAAGACCATCTGTCAATCCATTTCTTTCTTGATTTTCTTCTTGGTGTTAATTTCTTCTTTTTTTCTTTTTCTTTTCTTTTTGCTGAATGTTGTTTATTTGTTTTCAAATTTAAACTGATTTCTTTTAATTTATTTTATTAATAATTTATATTAAATAACATAATTCAACTAACTTAATTGTTGCTTGGTTTTACCATTACCAGCAAAAAAATTATCGATTTTTCCGGTTTGTATTCATTTTTTCATCTAATTTACAATATACCTAATTGTTACACCAAATTTTCTTCTATTTATAGCCTCTATTAGTTTCTATTTTTTTATAGGCTTTGCAAATCCTAAATATTCGATTCTATGAATTTGAAAATTTTAAACAATACATGGTGAAATGTGATTAAAATTAGTTTTATACATTAAATTATTTAATTTTTCAACGATATTGCTTAAAAACTTGGTATTTATAGCCAATTATATTAGATCTGATCTTGCTTTCTCAGTTGGGGTAGTTAGTAGATATATGCAAAGTCCAAGATAATCACACGGAAAAGCTTTGAAACAAATTTTGAGATACTTGCAAGGAACAATTGGATATGGTTTGAAGTTCAAGAGAGGAGGTTCAAAGACAATCATTGGATACACTGATAGCAGTTATAACGTCGACACTGATGATGGAAGAAACACAACCAGACACATATCCTATTTTGGAGAGTCACCAATCACATGGTGTTCTCAGAAGAAAAGCACAGTTGCATAATCATCATGCAATGTTGAGTTTATGGCTACTACTGAAACTTCTAAACAAGCCATTTGGCTTTAGACTTAATGAGTAAAATCACAGGAAAAGAGTGTACAAATACAATCATTCAGATTGACAATAAGTCTGCACTAGAGCTCACTAAGAATTTAGTCTTTCGTGGCTGCAATAAGCATATACACAAACGATACCACTTCATATGAGAATGCACTGAAAACGATCAAATCATTGTTGAGCATGTACCAGGAGAAGGGCAATATGCAGATATTTTGACAAAAGTCCTCGCAAGAATCAAATTCAATAAGATGAGAAGTCTAGTATGACTTCAAGACATTTCGAAGATTGACTTCAAGCTTAAGGAGATGATTATTGGATAAGTTTCAATAGCTTGCAACCCAATCTATCTTCAAAAGAGAAATTAAAGATAAGATATGCTTAAAAGAGTTTCTAGATAGAATTAAGAGTTACAAAATTTCTATTAGGAATATGAATTGTAAGAGATATCAAAAGATTGATAACTCTATAAAATACTTGTGAAGTCGAGTTTGTGATACACACAAGTGAGAACATTAAGAGCTTGTCATTGTTTTGCTTTGAGATTATTTTCTAAGAAATATTAAAAGAGCAATTTTTTTATGAAGCTAAGTGTGTTCTTTAGATACTTTAAAAACAACCCCTATATAATTACCATTTATATGCACCACAGGTAGATTTCTTACTATCGACTATTTAAGTGTTTGAACATTTTCTTTTTAGAATCTCGAATTTTCAAATTGACAAATGTCAGAAAAATATTGAATGGTTATATACTTTTGAACTTATGAATTCTATTGTTTAACATGATACTGATAGTGTGGAATTTTTATATAAGTTAAATTAAGTAGAGTTTGGTAGCAGGTTTAGTGTCCAAAAAAAATTCAGTCCCAAAAGATTTATGAAACAAATGTCTTAGTTGAAAAGAAATGCCCATATGTATGGAGTTGAAGTTCGAATGTATTGGTTGGGGGAGCCAATTTGATGACCCAACGAATAAATGGTCCACCGAATTGCGTTCGTTGTGGCGATGATAACAGTTAACCTTGCCTTATTAACGTGTGTTTATGCGACAGCTGTCTAGAAACCGATGGTTCGGAAATCTGACACTGGTTACATCAAATATAATTATGACGGTTCTCACCACATAAGTAACATTGTTTAAGGTCTTAGTTAGATAACTCGTAATAGTACCGGTTCTTTTCTTTGTTATGGGATGGGTAAGTTCAAAAGATCTCATTACAGTTAAAGAGACAGAACTAACTGGTTTAATTTGGGTTGTCTAAACAATGTGGTAAAGGATACTGCGGCAAGTAATTTTTGAAGATGATAATCCAGATGGTAAAGACTTGTTGACCAAGAAAAAAAGACAATATGTGGCCTTCAACATTATGTGAACACAATCCGACAGTTGGCATTACTATTCACGGGAATCGATTTACATATATTAGTCGTATAGGGAATAAATTTGTTGATGCACTGGCTAGGAGGATGAAACAATGTCTAGTATTAGTTGGAATATGTTTCAAGTTTGTCTTGAATTCTTAACAAATTTTGTTAGCTTTGATTCAATTTAATAAATAACATTAAGACAAAAAAGAATAAGAAAAAAAAAACAACCCATTTGACAACCATAGTGAGCTTAAAAGAAACATAAGAAGACCCTTAAGAAGCTAATCATCCTCTCTTAAAACAAAAGCCGACCTAATAAGGAAATAAAATTAGACCCAACAGTAAAATTGTATTCGTGTCAAAAGCAGGTCCAAGAAAATGGGCCTCTACGCTACAAACAAAAGCAAAAAAGATGGACAAATTTATGCCATAATGGAAAAATAAGTGACTCTTATATTTTTGTGACGCCTCCATCATTATATCAGTTTTTTTGCAAAAACTGAGTCATGCAGATGAAATATCTGAATGAAGTCCCTAAATCTTAGACCCCCAATTTTTTTTTCTAAATGTATATGTATAATTATCTTTTTGTAAAATTTAATAAAAAAGAAAACTATGGACAAAAAAAAGAAATCAAAGAAAATAAATGTAAATATGGATATTAATTATCGAGGACATTATGTACTAAACTTTAAAAATTTCTTAAGTATGGAGAAATTTCATATATTAATGGGAATAATTTATTTTTAGAGATGAAATTCTACAAAAGCATTTAAAAATGTAGGTTTTAGAATATGAATCATTATATTAATCAAGAGATTACAGAGTATATATACAATATATGTTACCTTAAGTATATAAGTATATTTACATAAAACTCTTTTTCTTATCATAATCCTCTATACGCCCCTTCAAGATGGAGGTACATGTGTAACTCCAATCTTGCTAAATAGATCTTGAAATTGTGGTATGGGAAGCGCCTTCGTAAGTCCATCCGCCAATGGATCCTTTGTGGAGAAATGAGTAACTCGTAAGGCACCTGATTTGATGTTGTCGCCAACAAAATGATAATCCAAAGCTATATGCTTCATTCGAGAGTGGAAGGCTGGATTGGCACAAAGGTAGGTTGCTCCAATATTATCACAATATATCACTGGTGCTGCGGGTAGTTGTACATGTAATTCAGTGAGCAATGAAGTGATGCAGCATAGTTCAGAAGCAGTGAGTGCAACTGCTCTATACTCTGCCTCGGTAGAAGAACGTGCAACACCTTTCTATTTTTTCGATGTCCATGAAACTGGAGCCTGACCAAGGAACACTATATATCCATTTGTTGGCGACAGTGTTGTGTCCGGTGGCAGTGTTGTGTTCGGTGACGACAAGATTGCTTGTTGTTCTGTTTGTGACTGGGCTTCGTTTAGTGGGCTTTCTGCAACAGGTAAATAGAGCTCATTAGTATGAGTACCTTGTGATAATGGGCTGGTGATGGGTTGAGTTTCTGGCCCAATTGATTGAGTTGCCTCTTCATGCGGACTGGGAGATAGAGACGGCGGCGATGTAACGTCAGAGGTAGAGGCGAAGAAACTTGACACGGGACACTACTCTCTGGCAACGACGAACCTGACTGTATATGTGTCTGAATCAGAACTGAGATGGAAGGTTTGGTTTGTGATTTCTAGGGCATAATTGTTGATTTTGGAGGTGATGGTTTTGAACGGAAATTCTGTTTCCATAAATTGAACATGGCGAGAGACAAAAACACGACCACATGTTGGCTCTAAGCACAAGTAGGCACTCTGTGTGAGCGAATAACCGACAAAAACGCAAGGCTGAGATCGTTGATCGAGCTTATGTGAAGCATAGGGTCTTAACCATGGGAAGCAAAGACATCCAAAGATCTTGAGCTTATGGTATTTTGGTGTTTGTTTGAATAAAGCAGAAAAGGGCGATGTGTGTTGCAGTACAGGCGATGGCATTCGATTGATGAGATAAATGGCAGTAGCAAACGCGTAGGGCCAGAATTGGAGAGGTATAGCTGCGTGGGAAAGGAGAGATAAGCAATTTCTACTATGTGATGATGCTTTCGTTCAGAGATGCCATTTTGTTCAGGTGTGTGTGGTGGAGTTGTGTAATGAGATATCCTATGAGTGGTGAGGTATGATCGAAGTGCCAAATATTCACCACCATTGTCTGTATATAGTGATCGAATCTTTGTTTGAAATCTGGTTTCAATGAGAGCCTTGAAAGCAACGAAGGTTTCATGTAACTAGGACTTTTTCTTGAGAGGATATAGCCAGGTGTAATGTGTGTGGTGGTCAACGAGGATTAGGTAGTATTTACGGTTTTTATTAGATAATATTGGGGACGTCCAAACATCTTAGAAAATAATTTCAAGAGGTTGAGATGAAGAGATGTTAGTGTTTGCAAAAGGTAATTTGTGTGTTTTATTGATAAGACAATCCGAATAATGAAATTCATGAGTAATAGAGTTTGAAACTCGCAATGAATAATGAGATAACATGGTCTTTAAAAGAGATAGATGGAGATGGCCAAGTCTGGAATGCCAAGATGGAAGTGATGCTTTCAGCTTTGTAACATTCATCATATTGACGTTGAGAAGATTGGTGGCATCAACAATCACTGTTTCGCTGGGAGGAGAGTGTGTAGGAATGGGTAATGATTAGAGGAAAAAGGAGGAAAAAAATTGAGAGAGATGAGAAGATTTAAATTTGGGTATCGATAGCTCTAATACCATGTAGGTTTTAGAATCTGAATCATTGTATTAATCAAGAGATTACAGAGCATATGTATAACATATGTTACCCTAAATATATAAGTATATTTACATAATTCTCTTTCTTATCATAATCCTCTATAAAAGAGATTCATAAGGATTTGATTTTATCCTAATGTATAAGTTGCATATAGGATAATGTTCACTATTCCGGTTTCAGTTGCTTCAGGTGAAAGAAGTTTCTCTAAGTTGAAGTTGATAAAGTCATACATATGATTGACTATATCACAATAATGGTTAAATCAATTGGCTATGTTATTGACCAAAAAAAGTATGTTCAGAAATCTTGATTATGCAATTTTGATAAGTGATTTTCCAGAGAAAAATACAAGAAGAATTATTTTTCAGAAAGATAGTTGTTAACTTGTTGTTTCTTTAATTTATGATACCAGTTTTTTAAACATTAATTTTATTTATTTTCAATTTTTCTACATTATCATTTCTTTTATATTTCAAATGGGACCGCATAAATTTTAGGTCCGTCTCTGTAACTTTATTAATATTGTTTTAGTTGCTGGAAAAAAGAATTATTGAAATCGATTGCTTGGAATGGTGTGGAGACATTTAATGAGTTAGAGTCATCAAATGATGAGATCGATTGCTTGGAATTGGAGACTTAAACTACATTTGTTTAATCACAAAGTAAAGCATTGTAATCTATCCAAAAACGACAGCTATACAAAAACACAAAATTTTCTCTCAGGCACAATACCCAAGATGGTTTTGACCTGCCAAGAAACCTTCCTTATCTAGTAACTTTTTCAAATCTTTACAAATAACTGCTGGGTAATAAACTGTCTTATGGCAAATCTGGGACAAAAACTCTCTCGGGAACCCTCCTCCACCGCAGCTAACTGTTTTTCCGACATGATCCTCCTCTGAACCATCTCTTAGTCTCCACTGGTTTCACCGCCGCCTAAATCAAAGAGCTCCGGAAACGCGTTAGGCAATCTTACCGTGAACTTATCTTGGCTTTATGCACAGAACTTTCAAGCTTTATGCTTAGAGAACGGAAAATGGCTTCAAGGTTCACAGCAGCTGAGAAAGGAAAAGCCATTGCTAATCCAAACCATCCAAGCCTCCCACCTCGTACCGTCATAGCTAATGTACCAGACTTTGATAGCACTGAAAGGCAAAGGAAACTCTCTCTAACAGTCATTGGCAGAAGAATAAACCCAAGGGCTCAAAGGGTCTGGTCTTTAATTCTGTTTTTGGCTGACCTCTGGAAGCTTCAACATCGACCTTCAGGAGCAGACCTAGGAAATGGTATGTTCCAGTTCCACTTCTATTCGGAGCAAGATATTCAAAAGGTCCTAGCAAACCAACCCTATCATTTCAACCACTGGATGATAGTTCTCCAGAAATGGGAAAACACATCTGAGAAAAATTTTCCGTCTAAGATCCTATTCTGGATCCTAGTCCAAGGAGTCCCTATGCATTTATGGTCAGTTGAAACTCTCCAGAGTATAGGAAGAGAAATTGGTATGTTCGAAGAAGCAGACATCACAGACACTCACCTGAGAATGAAGGTCACAATCGACGCTCTGCAACCCCTTATCTCCACAGTCAGGGTTGTTTTTGCGAACGGAGATGAAGTGGAAACCACCCTCATCTATGAAAAACTGGAGAACTTTTGCTACTCCTGTGGAATGCTAACCCATTCATCCAGAGAATGTCCAGACAACCCTGATATCATCCGAGAGGATGACAAAGAAGCAAAGCAGGATAGTAGAGCTACAGCGTACCCCAATAGAGGTAGTAGGAAAGATAGGAAGACTGGTCCTATATCAGCCGAAGACCGCCACAGGCGATACTCTCCTACCCGAGAGCCTGCTTCTCGGAGTAGAGAACATAAGAATTATAATCCAAGCAGAGAGTGGATACCTGTGCGTGATTATAACCATGAGCCCAGACCAAATGCCTATAAGGAAAACTCTCAGGCACGGTATGGAAGATACTATGACCCAGAGGCAAACCACGGAAGAGATCACTCTTCAAGCAGGTTTGATCGGAGAAGCTCTACTCCGCGTCATGGGGCTTATCACTCTCAAAGAAGAACACCTCATTGGGTGGAAACTCAACGCTCTCAGACCCTCCAGATTGAACACAGCATTAAAGAAATACAGGATCCAGTAAGCTCCCCGCCATCACCGGATCTAGCAGTAAATCTAAGACGAGAAGCAAGAAGAGAGCTGAGCAGAGATAGCAGGTCACCTCTAGAAAGGGAAGCTCCTATCTTGGAGCTACAACCCGCAATTCCACAAGCTATATTAGATGAGGCCATGGAGGAAATCAGGAAAGTCATGCATCGATATGCAGAATGTTCTGACCCTGTTGAAAGCACAGCAAGGAAGATGAGAACTGCTCAGGCTATCGAAAGTGGGGAATTTAGAGAGGCGGCAGAACACCTAGTCAGAACGAATATCCCAGCTCCAATGCTCTAGTCAGCTGCATCTGAGTTGGAGAACCTTAACCCAATCAGTCTGGAAGCAGAACCCTCAGTAATGCATCATAAAAAAACATGTGATTAAGAGGAAAGCAGGAAGACCACCAATCAAGAAGTCATTAATGGCTAGCCCAAAAATCTCAAAAGTAATAACACAAAGGAAGAGGAAAACAACACAAAAAGTCCCTACGCCGAGAAGGAAACTCAACTTAGAACCTAACCAAACACTTTCTCAGACCTCATCTGAAGAAGTTCTCCCAAGCAACCAAAATCCTATTGGGGAGGGCCAAAGAAGAGATAGTAATTCCGCCCCTGAAGATGGCAGACTCTTAGAGATTACAGTGCAGGATTTTCACGACCCGCCAAGCCCTCTTCCTTAGCCTTGGCAGCCTGGAACTGTCAAGGGCTGGGGAACCCTGTGACAGTTCGCAGGCTCAGAGACCTTACTAAGGACTTTGAGCTAAGCCTTCTATTCCTCTCAGAGACAAAGAACCAAGACGCGGTTGTGCTCTCATACACCGATAAGCTCAATTTCCCTCACAGTTTTCTAATCCCTCCTACGCAATCTGGTAGTGGAGGACTGGCACTATTGTGGAAAGATGATATTGATTTGGAGGTTTTATCTTCTAATCCTAACATAATTGATTCAAAAATCATAGTTCAGGGTAAACACTTCTACGCTTCCTTTATCTACGGCAAACCAGATGCCTCTAAAAGACACCTAATCTGGAGCCAAATTAAGGAAATTGCAGAATCAAGAGAAGGTCTGTGGTTTCTTACAGGAGACTTTAACGAGATAATTGCTAACACAGAGAAAAAAGGAGGATGCCTGAGACCTGAGAGCTCTTTCATACAGTTCAGGTCGCTCCTCTTTGAACACGATCTCTTCGACCTGCAATGCTCAGGTAATTTCCTGTCCTGGCGAGGGGTGAGGCATAACCAAGTAGTCCATGCCAGACTCGACAGAGCTCTCTCCAATAGCTTATAGGCCGAACAATTTCCATCTGGAAGAAGCCAGTATCTGCGGTTCGAGGGTTCTGATCACAGTCCTCTAGTGTCCTTCTTCAATCCCCAAGCTGCAAGAAGAAGAGGAACCTTTAGATACGATAGAAGACTAAGAGATAACATTGAGCTGAGAGCACTTATCAAACAGAGATGGCAAGAAGATGAATCACTCTCAGTGGCTGAAAGAATCACTAGATGCCGTCATCTCATCGTTAAGTGGAATAAGGATCAAAGTTGAAACAGTAAAGAGAAGATAAACAAAGCTAAAAAAGAACTAGAGGAAGCTATGGTTGACACAGTACCAAACGAAGAGCTAATTAAACAAATAAACTCCGACCTGAGAAAAGCTTACCTCGCGGAGGAGGAGTATTAGAAGCAACGTAGCAGACAACTCTGGCTGTAGTTAGGCGACAAGAACTCTGGCTTTTTTCACGCAAGCACGAGACAAAGGAACACCAGAAATCGAATCTCAGTTATTACAAACGAACTCGGGGAACAGATTTTTGAGGAGGGAAGGATAACTGAGACCATTGCTAATTATTTCGACCAGCTCTTCACCAGTCAAGATATAGATTCCTCAACCCTCAACAACGCATTATCTGAAGCCCTGCAGAAAAAAGTGAGCAGCGATGGAAATCAGAAACTAAAAGAGGAACCAACGGAAAGTGAAATTAGAGCAGCCTTGTTCAGCATTCATCCTGATAAGGCACCAGGGCCTGATGGTTTTTCAGCAAGTTTCTACCACTCTAATTGGCAGACATTGAAAGAATCAGTGGTGGGGGAAATCAAGCAATTTTTCAGATCAGGTATTCTACCTAGAACAATAAATGAGACTCATATTCGCTTAATCCCCAAGATCCAAAATCCCACGACTGTGGCCGATTATCGACCCATTGCCCTCTGCAACACCTACTATAAGATCATAGCCAAGATCCTTGCAAAGCGTCTCAAACCCCTCCTAAAATCTCTCATCTCAGAGAACCAATCAGCCTTTGTGGCCGAAAGAGCAATAGCGGACAATGTCATGATTACGCACGAAATACTACATCATCTCAAGAAATCTGAAGCTACTACACAAGGGGACATGGCAGTTAAGACGGATATGACGAAAGCATATGACCGTCTCGAATGGAGGTTTATCGAAGGAGTTCTGAAGCAAATGGATTTTCCCTCCCAGTTCATTGGTTGGATCATGGAGTGTGTTTCTATAGTAACCTATTCCTTCTTACTTAATGGGACAGTCCAAGGACGAGTTAAACCTTCTCGAGGTATTAGGCAAGGGGACCCTCTATCACCTTACCTATTTATACTCTGCAGTGAAACTCTATCTGGACTATGCCAATTAGCTCAACGTACTAAAAGACTTTAAGGAGTGAAAGTAGGGAAAGAAAGTCCAAGGATAAATCACCTACTTTTCGCCGACGACACAATTTTCTTCAGCAGGGCCAATACTCAAAGTTGCACAAAACTAAACACCATTCTCAACAGATACGAAGCAATATCCGGACAGAAGATCAATCTTCAAAAATCGACCATCTCCTTTTCCAGGAAGATTCCAACCAATACAAGAGAAGTGTTGAAGAGAATTTTAGGAATAACAAGAGATGGCGGAACCGGAAAATATCTAGGATTACCCGAAGCATTTGGAAGGAAAAAGAGGGACCTATTCTCCTCCATAGTGGACAGAATTAGACAAAAAGCAATTGCCTGGTCCAACAGGTTTTTATCCCCAGCTGGGAAACTAATAATGCTCAAAAGCGTGCTCGCCGCAATCCCATCTTACGCCATGTCGTGCTTTCTTCTCCCTGTCTCCCTGTGCAAACAAATCCAATCTATCCTAACAAGATTCTGGTGGGATACCAAAGAAGGACATAGGAAATTAAGCTGGATAGCGTGGGACAAGCTTACTAAGCCAAAATCTATGGGAGGATTGGGGATTCGAGATGTACAAGCCTTTAATCAAGCTCTTCTTGCCAAAATTAGCTGGCGGATATTACAGAATCCCACATCTCTAATGGCTAAAGTCTTGCTGGGTAAGTACTGCCACTCAGAACTTTTCCTTGAAACCGGGCACAAACCAGCTGAGTCTCACGGATGGAGAGGCATAATTCAAGGTAAAAATCTCCTCCGACCTAACCTAGGCTGGGTAATAGGGAATGGAGAATCAGTAAAAGTTTGGTCAGACGCGTGGATTTCATCCTCTCCACTAGAAGCGCCGATGGGACCAGCCACACTAGCAACTAAAGATCTAAAGGTCAATCACCTTTTTATACCAAACTCTGTGGACTAGAACAGAGACAGTATTGCCAAAATCCTACCTCATTATGAACAAGCAATTCTATGCATCAAGGCTAGCAGAACCAGACAGGTGGATAAGCAAATCTGGATCCACAACACTTCAGGTATCTACTCGACAAAATCAGGGTACACAGTCGCAGTTAATCAAAAGGCCACAACCGATCTTAGACAGACACAACAAGGCTTAAATTGGAAACAGCAAGTCTGGAACTTAAAGACCCTACCCAAGATTCAAATGTTTACCTGGAGAGCTCTGCATAATTCACTCCCTATAGGTGAAAATTTGGAATCCAAACAGATTGCTGTTGGCATCACTTGCCCTTGGTGCAACGAACCTGAAACCCAAATCCACATTCTGTTTACCTACGAAATAGCAAGGAAGGTTTGGGAGTTAGCCCCTTGGTCAAGTCCACAGTCAACAAATGACATTACTAATACACAATAGGGTATCTCACGATTCCAAAACCAACTCCTCCTTCCCCCCACAGGTCTATCAACCCCCTTAAGCCCGTGGATAATTTGGGGACTATGGAAAGCTCGGAACGCGAAAAAATTCAATTCTCGAAGCTTCACGCCACAAGAGATCCTTACCAAAGCTTTGCTAGATGGTAAGGAGTGGCAAAAGGAACAAGAAAAACGGAATCACTTATCTGTCACAACGCAAGATTTCTCCCCTCCGTGGATAGTTTTAGATCAGGAAGCGTCAGGATTCAGATGCCAAGTAGATGCTGCGTGGAACTCCTCCTCGAAACAAGCGGGTCTGGGCTGGACGCTTCAAGATCTGAACTCTGGAGAGACCTCATCCTTCTCGCGTGGATGCGAGTATGTGGCCTCGGCGCTCATGAGCGAATGTCTGGCTATGCGAGCAGCTATCACAGCAGTAAAGGAAAAAGGAGCTCTCTCACTTTGGATTGAATCTGATTGCAAAAGCCTCATCAATGCACTCAACTGTAACATGCACCTACCAGAAGCTTATGGAGTTATTGCAGACATCTTCAAGCTGATCGAGAGCTTCTCATGCTTTAATTGTCGTTTCATACCACGAAATGAAAATACCTCAGCAGATTCATTAGCAAAACAGGCCTTATATTCAGGCCCATTTGATGTATTTTTGAACCTTATCTCTGTAGGCCTTTAGGCCCTTTTCCTTTTTTCAATTAAAATCGAATGTTTTTCAAAAAAAAAAAAAAACTACATTTGTTTAGTTTATCATACTCTTTTTTAGTATCGAATATATTTAGAGATTATGACTATGTTTTGTTTCAATCTTGACTTTAAGTTTCAGTTATAGAAATTACGTATTGCTGTCTCGGGTTATTTTATTTTATATTTTGTTACTTTTCTTCTGGTTAAAAAAAATTACTGAATTGCTCTCAATCTAATAGTTAGGATGATCCAACTAATGACTTGGTACCAAGGTTCGATTCTTATCCGTTGTATTATGGTAGCTTAAAAAAGAATTGTAGGAGCGGAGTTTAGGCTATGGATCGAGCCTTGTCACTCCAGTTGTTGACAAAAAACACCCAAAATTTTCTTTTACCTGAATTCTTTATAATTTTATATTCGATCTAAAACTAGAATCGAATCAAACTGATCTGGTTTTAATTCTTATATGCTTATGAAAATTATAGGCCTGAACCAATCTGAAACCGGTAAGAGTTGAACCAGATCCAACCTGAAACTTAAGTTAGGGTTCGAGTTTGAACTCAAAGCAAATAACATACATACAATATCCAAATAGAATATACCTAGTATATATACTATACATGTACCTGAAACAAAAGTGTTTTGATTTGAGATAAAAAAATATCTAAACCTAAACCCAAGTTCAATTATCTATAGATTTTTTCTTTAAATTTGGATTTTTTTATACAATTTTGAAATATAAATAACTGGACCTGATATGAATCTGAATCGAAACTGAAATTTTTCAGTTTTTAAACGATTTTTCATATATGGATTTGAACCAACCTATATGGGTCTAAAGTGTATAGACACAGTAATCCAAAAACCCTACCCAAAATCTGAAATACTAATTGACTGAGGTATAGAGTGGATAGAGCCATAGAGGGGTCATGACCCCTATGAATTCTGAAAATTGTGTTATATTTTTTGCTTAATTTTTGAATTGACCTTTACAAAGGCCATTTTAATCTATTAAACTTTTGGGCCCAATAAAATATTTTTCTGGTACCGCTCCTATCGCCTACGCTTACTGTTCTTCCTTTTACTCCGTTGCTCAAAGGCTTTTCGTTTAGACATGTTCCCAAGTTTTAGTTTGGTTAATTACTTACTGGACATTACTTTTTTTTCCAACAATGGAATTGATATGATCCAATCCGTAGTTTTAAATCTCTTTTTAATCTATTATAATATAGTGGGAATAAATCAAACTCATGATGTCAAGTTATTAATTGGATCATAATAACAACGACTCGGTAAACGAACATTACTTTTAAAACTAGATCTTAAATTCGTTTTTCATATTCATAAGTATTTTATATAAATATAGATTAATAAAGACAATTTTCTAACTATTTACTTGTCGTGTTGCTTTGAGTTTGGTGATTATAATGATTCACCTAATAATTTGGTACCAAGGTTCAATTCTTACCTGGTATATTATGTTAGTTTAAAAAAATGATTTTAGAAATTGGTTTTAGGCTAAAGCAACTTCATGTGATATTTGCAGATATATGACTGGCTATCTTCTGGTGATCAATCTGTTTGGTGTCAATTTGGATGTTGAGTAATAGTATTTCTTTGTAGGGAGTTTCAAAATATGTCAAAGATAATTAGAAACCAAATTTATATACGCTTTTAAATTGTTTTTAACAAATACAACTTGACAACTCTGCATACATTTCAATTGAAATAAATAACTGTCTCGAAACATATAACAATCATGATGAGCGAAAAGTTTTGTGTTTTCAAATACTTAAAATTTTTTTTATTATCTTAATTCACTGAAAACTGTTCTCACTTCGTAGGAAATACCAACTAGCAAGAGTATTGATGGATATAGATTCCATCTAAATGGTATTGTAGAATTCTAAAGAAATTTTCATTGGTTTTTTTTTTTACTCGGTTAATATCATTTAATTAACATTACTTAGAGATTATGAAATATTTAATTGATTTAGCTTACTTTTGTGAGATATTAAACTTTGGTTCTGCTATACTAATTAACTGAAAAAAAAATCTACTACAAAAATGTTACGTATTTTATTTTAGAGATCAGTAAATTTTACAAACTCTATTCCTAGAAATTACAAATAATATAAATTAATAATACTTTTCCTTTTGTATTGCAAAGAATATCATTTTAAGAGAAAAATATATTTCACAATGAGTGTTATTCTACAATTCTAATACAACTTTTACAAATAATTCTTATTTAAACCTCCAATCAATGAGTGATGTAGAATCTAATTAATTATTACATTAAGAACAGAAAAGATTTTTAGTATTATTTTATAATTCGTTTGAAAAAAATATAGGATAATACTCTTTAAGACGGAGGGAATAGTATGTTTTATCTAAAGATTTTAAATAACCATTTTAGTTTTACAAAGTACAAATCATTTATAAATATGTTGGCGCCGAACAGTAAAAAATTGCATTTGTGTAAATCTACGTGTCAAATCTTTGGCGGGAAACTAGTGACTCTCTTTTTTCTTCTTAAATGAAGCTTCCATTTTTTTTTCAAACCATTTTGTCTTCCCACTCCAGTCTTCTTCTCAAACGTGAACTCAAAGTGAATAATCGAAAATCAGGTATTTTCCTTATCCCTGGAGATTTCTAGCTCTCGTTGAGTTTTGTGAAACTGATTCTGGGTTTTAAAACTTTCAAATTTAGGGTTTCCATAATGGAAGAAGTTTCGACGGTGAAGAAGCCGAATAAGCGGAAGAGAGAACCTTCTGAGGAGAAAGAAACTCAGATCTCATCGTTGAGTCAAGAGGTCGAAGGGCTTTTTGTGTATTACAGAGAAGTGATCTATCCGAGTGCTAAAACAGATACTTTTTCAAGGTTTAGCGACTATTCCTCTTTGAATTCTGTGGTGGCTTTGTTGATGGAGGAGGTGAGCTTACCGTTTTCGAAGCTTGTTGTTGAGATTTTCTCGGAATTGAAAGGGAAAATGGAAAATGTTACTATGGAAGCTGTGAAGAGTGCTGTTGTTTCTGTGGGTCAGAGGATGAACTACGGCATTCCCAACTTAAATGTTGATGTTTTGGAAGATGATACTGAGTCTTGTCTCTGGTGCTGGGAGGTAACTGCTTCTTCTATTGATACTTTTAAGGTTTTAGGGCTTTGAAAAACAACCCAAGTTGAGTTTCCAATGTGATGTTTTTGGCAATGGTAGTTTAGGAAGAAGAAATTGGTTGTTGTTCTGTTTGATAATTGTACTGTTTTTTGCTTCTGTGGGATTTGTGTCGTTGAATCTTGGTAATTTGTGTGTAATTTATAATACTCTTGGAGTTGGATGTAATACTTCATATGTAATGTCTTTTGTTGTTGTATTAGACGAGAAACCTGAAAATGATCCCCAAGTCTCTTCATGGACTGCTAAAAGTTCGCCGGACTTTTCGGAAGATGATTCATGAAAGGATTACGTCAGTTTCTGGTAAATGTTTTTGCTTTCTTCTTGATTTTCATAGATTGGTTATGTAAGATATGGTGGCTTATGCTTATGTTGTATTTCAGCAATTTTAGCTGCATTACAAAGAACAGAAACTGAAGAGTTATACAGTTGTGATCTGAGAAAAGCTGCTGAGAAGCTTGATAAGATACCAAGCAAGGTGGATATTCGGTTATTTATGGAAAACATGAAGAACAGCACAGAGATGTAAGCATTCTTGGTTAGTACTTTGTTTATATCTATCTTCTATATTTTTTTTTCTTATACAGTTACTGTGTTGAAGGGCTGAGAAAGACTCGAAGCATAAAGAGAATCTACTTTTCAAGCAATTGGAAAAAAGTGGATGTGAAGTTCAGAACGAGAAGATGCGAATGGACCATGAAACATTAGAAGACAGACTCCAACAAGTAGATCTTTTCCTTTATTGTTCTCTGGAATTCTTTTGTGGTGTTGTCTATTCTCTTTAGGTCATCTTGATGTGTTATTTGGTTCTTAATTCTTACTATTGACTGAGCATTTGTCTGATGTCTTCAGGAGAAAGAGCAGAAACTGCAGCAGAAGACAAATGTTGATGAAAATCATGAAGAAAAAGAAGAGTCTGAGTCAAGAAAACGGATAAAAAAGCAGCAAGATGAATCAGAGAGGAAACAAATGCGTAGAGAGCAGGAACAAGTCAAACTGAAGAAGCAACTTCAAAAACAGAAACAGACAACAATCATGGAGCGGTTTCTTAAAAGAAGCAAAGACAGTTCATTGACCGAACCCAAACTTTCTGCCACAGAAGTAATTCAGGAGCATCATGTACAAAACACGAAGAGGAGAGTGGAACCGTTATTGAGATCAATGACGATGCCTTTTCAACGTGTGAAGCTAGAGGTGATGATATTCACAGGTATGAATGGTTTTCCTTGGTGATTGCTCTGTGTATGGTGTGACTTTGGGTATTGTGTTTTGAGTTAGTATATCTTTGTAGCGAGTATAAGTTTTGAGTTATTGTTTTACTAATCTTTTGTTTAGTAGGTCTTACTCTCAGTTTCAGAGTGCCAATCGTGAGAGGTCTGACTCTACGAGTCCAAGTCAGATGCCAAAATCACATAGCCGGAAAGCTCAAACACAGGTAACAGTTGCGGAGCTAGTCCAACGACCAGGACGTGCACACCTTCCGATGCTTCATCCGCAATGTGAAAATGGAGCCACCTGGTAAAAATCTTAATTCTATACAATTTTTAACTGTGATTATATTTTGTACAACTTCAATGTTCTAACATATTTTTTCATAGGTTTAATCTAAAGAATGGAATAACTAAATCAATACTGAATATGATTCATACCAAGCTTCCCAAGGCGTATCCAAAGTACAACGATTTTCCACGAAAATTGAAAGAAACATGGTTTCGGTCTTTTGCGGTAAATAAATTAAATTAATATTTAAGTTTGCTTTATATACATTTCTTATATTCTAATACATGATTTTTGTTGAATTTGTAGAAAGAATTTAACTGGAAACCTGAGTTCACTTCAGTTATCTATAAAGAATTCAATTGTAAAGCAACCAGTTCTTACAACAACAATTTATATCAGTGGAAGCAAAATTGGGTGAAGGGGAAAGGCCGTCCAAAGAATTGCAATGTCACACTTTGGCGTCAATTCATTAAGTATTGGAATTTGGAAAAGACTAAAGCAATCTCGGCAATCAAATCGAAAAACCGCAAAAGTGATCGCGGCGGGAAAGGAATTGCAACACATAACTCGGGTCCTACAAGTTTTAAGAGTCGGGAATGTAAATTGGTAAGCTCAGATCTATGTAAAGGTATACAAGATAATTGTGGGTTAATTTCAAGTTAGGGGACTCGAAACTGCGATGTGTATATTGCCCAGATCTGTTATTTGCCACTCGACCACAACAAGTGTCCGAAATAACAGTTTTTGGGGGACTATTGTTATTATTATTGCTAATTTTAGTTACTAATTTTGATTTTATATAATGTGTAGATGCAAGAACGTGGAGGAGTGCGTCCTGATTGGCTTGTTGTTATGGAAGATACACACACAAACAAAAAGACAGGTGAAATTCAAGATGTTAAGGTGAAAGAGTTGATTGAAAAATTGAAGAAACAGAAAACAGACAATATGTCTCGAGAAGAAATCAACAGAATGATATTTAAGGTGTATAATTATTATAATTCCAATGATAAGTTTATTTTATAAGTATTAAAATTTATGTAATTTTAATTTTATTTTGTAGGAAATTCCATGTGATAAGGGTCGTCGTATTGGACTCGGGACTTTACCCAATAATGATAAAGCTTTTTGTTCTAATCAAGACCTTGAGGATCCAAAGCTTGTTCAGGAACTCAACAAGTTTCAACAGATTGTTGTGAACAAAGAAGAAGAAATTACAGAACTGAAGAAGACACAAGAAGAGTTGAAGAGGAAACAATCAGAGCATCACGATATTATCACTTCCCTCCAACAGTTCATTCAACATGCATTTCCAGGCTTCCAGAATCAGCATCCGAACATGCCCCTCTAATAATCTATGCTCTTTATGTAATATTTTGGACATGTAATTTTAATGTTCATTCTAATGAAGACAACTTAATTTATGGTTAAACCAAGAAAAAAAACTTAATTTGTGGTTTAACTTTACTAATGGAAATCTATATTTTATTTAAAATTAATATTTACTAATTTATATTATCATATAATATCTAATTAGATGACTTTTCCGCACATGTGATTGGGTATAATTTTTTTAACTTTAATAATTTGAAAATTTTATTTTACATAAAAAACTTAGATATGGACTCGTGCGATGCATGGGTTATTTTTTTATCCAAAAAACTTAATATGTATGATATTTAAAATCATATTTCAAAAAATTATATGTTTTCTCCAAAAAATATTATAAGTTAAAATTACATATCTTAGTTTAAACCAATAAATTATTGTAATTTCTTTTAGTTTTAAGATTTATTTTAAATTATTCCACAAACAATAACATACACTAATCAAATTTTTACTTTATTTTATGAGAATTATATAGGTTAAAATTAAAATTAATACTTTTTCTATCCTATAATCTTTATTAATTCAATTTTAACTCTAATTTGACACGTGAAATATTTCTGTTGATTAGTAACTTTGGAAAATCCAATTTTATAGATTTTAGGATTTGATTTTATCTTTTTTATCATAAAATATAAATACAGAATAATTTTTGATCATTAGATTTAACACATTAACAATCTTGGTGATTAGTAACTATTGAAATCCAACTTTATAGATGTTACGATTTGATTTTTATTATTTTTCATAAAATATAAATAGTATATAATTTTGATCATTGGATTTAACATGTAAAATAATATCATTGATTAATAATTTTGAAACTCAACATTATATAAGAGATTTTGATTTTATCATTTTTTCTATAAAAATATAAATACAAAATAATTTTAATCTTTGGATTTGACATATGGAATAGTCTCGTTGATTAGTAACTTTTGAACCCAACTTTATATAATAGGATTAAGATTTAATTAAATCTTTTATTTAATAAAATATAAATATGAAATAATTTTTGATCGTTACATTTGACATTTGGAACAATCTCGTTGATTACTAATTTTTGAAACCCAACTTTATATAATAAGATTAGAAATTGATTTTATCTTTTACTTAATAAGATATAAATACAAATAATTTTTGATCGTTGGATTTGACCTTGGAACAATCCCGTTGACTACTAACTTTTGAATCCCAACCTTATAAAATAATTTATTATAAATTATAAATAAAAATAATTATTTACAATCCTTTTTATATTATGATTATAGATAGAGATACATATTTTGTGATAAAGATAAATATTTAAAAAATTATCTTAAATTATATTTATCTTCTTACATTTTAATATATAAATGCAGAAAAAATTGATCGTTGGATCTAACACGTGGAACAATCCTCTTAATGAGTAACTTTGAAACATTCTACTTTATATAATAACATATATATTGTTTTTTGTAAATAAGTTTTCATATAATATTTTACTTTATATAATAAGATTAGTTATGAAAATTACTTTTTATTATAATTAATTTTTTAATAATTAATATTCTCGATTTCATTTTAGATTAAGATTTATTTTTAATTTAGAATTTTTTTTTAAATTTGGATAAGCTAAATATTGAAGAAATCTATTTAAAGATTTTTTAATCTATTTTTAAAAAATAAATCAGTCGAGGAGAATTTTGGATCATTGAATCTGACACGTGAAAAAATCATGTTAATTACTAACTTTGAGAAACCCTTCTTTATATATTAAGATAAGATTCAAAATATCATATATATATATATATATATAATTTTTTTTTATAAATAATTTTTAATATAATATTTTTCTTTATATAATAAGAGT
>OVBA01001441.1:0-44322 GCA_900406435.1 Lepidium aucheri | reverse complement strand
GGACACAAAAACAACCTAAAATGGTACTCTAAAACCATTAAAAATCACACTAATCAGTGCACTTAGACGGCGAGGACAAGATGTTTAGCTAGAAAAAGAAGGAAGCGCTGGTCAAAAAGACGGCAAGGAAGTTAGTTGTAGAACCAATGGACTAGAGGTTCATGCAGCCTCAGCGCTGAGAGGGAAGTTATGGCAACAGCGACGATGGGCAAGCCTCACCCATGGATGTCGAGTATGAGTGCAAGGAGCAGAGGAAGACCAGAGCTGCAGCTAGCAGGAGATCGGGAGAGAAGACAATCGAATAAAGAGAAACCATAGAAGCATTGAAGCAGAGTGGTTATTCAGAAGAAGAGGCTATGGCAGCTGATGTGTGTGATTTTGGATGGTTTTAGAGTCTTATTTTGGGTCACTTTGCATTCATCTAGCTAGAGTTTCTTTCCATTTGGTTTCGTTTAGGTTTGTTTTGCATTCTTTGCAATTGCATTTGGAGTTTTGGAGTTTATCTAGGTAAAAGAGCAGAAAAGGAACAAAACGGGAGCTAAGGCGAACTGGAGCAGCTGCTGGAACGTCTAAGTCAAAATGATCGTGCACCCTCGGATCGCTCCCTCGTGGATTGCAAGGCAAGGAATACCCGGAACACTCAACAAAGGTCACCTCAGTGACTTACCTCAATCTATCTGCCACGAGGAAAGACCGGTGTGGAACCAAGACCCATCCCTCTTCACATCATAGGTCACACTCGGAGCCGTAACTTAGACAAGAACCACGAGGACAGAGAAGTGAAGCGTTCCTCGGTGTCAAACCTCGCGCAAAGACACCGAGGGAAGCTTCACTGACCGCTTAGTTGAACAACCTAAGTCGGTTTCACCATTAGGGTTATGAGAATGACCCTATAAAATATCTCTAATGACCCTCTTATCATTTTTTATCTAATGTTTAGCCGAAAAAACTCTTATCTCTTTTATTTTTGTTTTCATTTAAGCTTGTTTTGAAGGTTTGTACACTTTTAATTGTTATTGATTGAATGAATTAGTATTGCTTGTTATCTTCATATTTTGTTCTTGCAATTTCTTAGTTTCTTTACTTTATTAATGCAATGGGAATCTACCCCAATCCTCAGCCCTCTAGAAATGAGGAGTGAGTAGATCCCTTTGGATCTCGAGGATGGGGAGATAGGAGGTGAATCCGTTGATTTCTACGCCTAGCTAACCAATGTTAACGCCGATCTCTTCTAGCAAGGCTATGCTTAATGTTGATCTCTTCCTGATTAGTTGAGATCTGATTTGGGCCATGACCAAAGGCTAGCGCTAACGGGAACGGAGACCATGTGCCTTGCTAGTGATGGCTTGATCCGCCAAAGAGAGATCTAGCATGTGCATCGGCCATTAGACGATTTCGGCAAGGATTAATGCGTCTGGTTCAGCATGATCACAGCGAGAGTCGGAATGGAGTAGCCGATCCAAATCGAGAACCTCACCGCAAGAGCGGGCCAATCTAATCAATCTCCTGATCTAGAGATTGCTCAAAGAATTCGGCAATTGGGATCGGCGAGTTTGCCACCGATCAACCTCCCAAACCTCTAGATCCTCCCCTATAGCTTTGCTTAAACCCTTATTCACATTTCATACTCTGTTTTAGCATCATTTCTCTGTTTAGTAATTTTAAATTCTGGTTTATTTTTGTCTTTAGCGTATTTTGTCCTATTTGCTAGTTTTCTAGCTTGTTATTTCTTAGAGTCTACCATTGTGACAGGATGCTAGATTAATTTGAACTAGGATCTAGTATTAGATAGATTGCTTACAAGAACTTCTGAGTATTGGTTCGACAAACCCACTCTACTCACCACCATACTCTATGATTTGATAAGAGAACCGCAAAAACGCTTCGATCAAATTTGATAAAAACGTTTTTGCAAAAAACAAGGAAAGAAAGACTGAGAAACAAGGGAAAGCCGCGAGGAAGGCTAATAATTATGACCAATCGTACGAAGCCCTTAGGATGATGGGTATCAAGGGGATGTACTATCTACACATCGGGACCATGAATATATTCAACATTACCAAGGACGTGGATATGATCTTCAACTCGCTGGGAATTATGACCTCAATGTATAACGTGGGAAGCTCTTATATCGAGGAGAACTTGCAAGTTTTAGCAACTGTGGATCTCTTAGTGTATTCAAACCAGGTACCCAACTTGATGGAGAAGAACGGAGCCGGTTACATAACATTTACGGTCTATGAAAAGCTCTACACTGTGACGTAAAGCAAATGGATCTAATCATTGGCTTCCGACTCAGACACTCGGAGTACCCAAATATGGAGGAAGAGGAGATCGACGGGTTTGGAACATGCTATCTGGCTGCAGGAAAAATGACTCATCGAGAAGCTAGGGAAACTGGATTAGAAACCCAGCCATCAACTATGTAAGGAGAGCCATCGCTAATGTAGTTTTCGCTAGACGTTCAACCTTGCCACTCAACCTCGGGGAGATGCAGACGCTGGATATGGCGATGAAAGAAATAGTGGGCACTACTCCTAGCGGTATGCAGATCGTAGGGGATGAAGGAAACTCCGGTATGTCGTTTGTCTTGGCTAAGTACTTTATGACCTACCGCAAGCGAGTAATGACACAAGCACGAAAAGGAACCGGGAAGTCTAAGAACATCTATATCGATGGAGTGATAACGCAAATTTTGGAAGCTTGCAGAGTACCGTTGGACATGTACAATATAAATTGGGTTGAGCCACAATCCATGGACCTGAAGTACCTCCAAGGAGCAAGCCTCTTTGCTAAAGGCGAGTTCAATGGTCGAGCCGTATATAAGTTCGACCACCCGGAGAAGGCCAATGCTAGAATCGTTCTCCCTTGCCCTGAATATACCTCACTTGAAGTAAGAGAGAACGTGACTTTCATTCCGCCCCTCACATCTCTCCTTGGTGAAGCATCGTGAGGACAGCAAGCTCAGCAAGCCGAAGAGGACGTGAATGAAGACGAGATCAATCCCGGTTCGTACTTGCTTAAAGAATTACAAAAGAAGAACCAAGGTACCACAACCAAAGAAGCCCACAAGCACATCGGGAACCTTCAGAAGTTGGGAAAATGGCTGCTCAAGAAGGTCAACGGCTTTGCAAAAGAAAAGAAAGAGTGGCACAGTGAGCGTTCAGAGTTCTGGAAGGCAATTGACGGGCTACAATCATCGATTAGTATGATGTTATCACAAACTCACACACATGACTCGCTGCCACCCGGGAGGACACACTCAACTTCAGCAGCCACCAGCACCCGCAAAGCACGCCAGGAACAGCCGCAACACCAGTCAGTCAACAATACACTGGTCTACAAGAGACGGGGAAAGAAGAGCCACAGGTGTGACAACAGCAATCAAGCCGATCCAAGACAAACCTCCCACCCAGACCCCTCACATGCATCCCTCGCCGATCACACCCGCAAGGATCACTTCGACAGACCACAACATGTCGCACCATGCGAAGGACTAGCTCTAAGAGGGTATCCAGACCCTCACAGTTACATGCTTGAGGACATAGACGCCTTGGCTGCTCACTTTTTCGGCTTCTAGGTACCATATTCCAAAACCATTGTACATACCATTTTATTTTTTATAATTTTTGCCTTTTTTTGTGTAGACAACTCTCTTAGACTTTTATGCACACAAGGGACTGTGAGTTTGGGGGAGGGGTCTAGAGTACTCTCACTTTGTTTCTTGTTTTCTTATCTTTCGTTTTGCATGCATTCACTTAGGTTGTAAAAATCTGTTTAGATTTTCTTTGTTGTATTTTATTGTTGCATTTCGTAGCATATAAGGAATAGAAAAAACAAAAGAAAACAAAAAAAAATTAAAAAATCTTGAAAATTTAATTCAAAAAAATAGATTGTTCATGTAGTTGCATCCATTTAGCATTGAACATAGGTTGGATTCACATAGGATTCACGCGTCAGTACTTGTTATATGGGAATTATCTTGATGATGGGCAAACCTTGTTAAGTTAGCTAGTAACCATTGTGAATGCTCTTGATCGGTAATTGGCCGTTTTGGAAAGTTTTTGGGCAGATTATTCACCTTAGTGAACTTTGCTTGTGTTGTGTCTTGAAAAGGCCTTGTTTGATTCCTTCTAAAATTGAATTTAAATGTCCGATTAAGGGCCTTGAGATCCATCAAATACCTTCCTTCTTTATGTTTAGCATGATCCAAAGTATGTATGTGGTAAAACCCTTTCAAGTTAAGTGAAAAAACGAGAAATGAAAAGCTACCTGCCTAAAAACGAGTAAGTGGTAATGGTGAAGCAGATGGAAGGATGCATAAACCCAAAGCCTTTCACGACCGTGTATATCCAATACTTACTCTATATGCGGGTTGGTGAAACAACTTGGAAGGAAGCGTAAACCCGTAGTCTTTCATGTTTGTGTAAGCCAATTTCAGAAAAACCAAAAGGGCATATAAAAAGAGAAAAGAAAAAGAAAGAAAAGAATAAATAAGCGGGCAGCAAAAGTGTGGATGAGAGGGAACCACTTGAGTTGAAAAGAATGATCATGCTAAGCTTAGAGAAGTTGAAATATTTACTTGTTGATCTCTAGTCCCTTTTGAGAACCGCACCTGAAAGAAATAAGGAATTGGACTCGAACCTTTAGAGACTGGCTTAGGTATTAGGAATCTATAGGCTGGATGCTTTTCTTGAGGATGATTACATTGCGGTTTCCAAAATGATAGAGCCCTAATGTGGATTATGGTCCTAGCTTACACAGGTTACTCGTTGGATGAGATGTTCCCATTTTGTGTGCAGTTTTTCCATCTTAGGTAATTGCACTTGCTTGAGGCCAAACAAAATCTAAGTTTGAGGGAGCTGATATGTGTGATTTTTGATGTTTATAGAGTCTTATTTTAGGTCGTTTTGGATTCATCTAGATAGATTTTCCTTGTATTTAGAATCGTTTAGGCTTGTTTTGCACTTTTGCATTTGCATTCGGAGTTTGGAGTCCACTCAGAGCTAAAATGAGCTAAGGATTATTGGAGAAGCTGTTGGAATGCCTAGGGGAGGAGTAATCAAGAAGGATCGTGTACCCCTCAGACCTCCACCTCGAAGCTTGTATGCGAGAAAGATCAGAAGAACCCCAATGAAGGCCACCTCAAGGACTGGCCTCAACCAATCTATCTTGAGGGAAGACTGGTGTAGAATAAAGACTTATCCCTTTCCACATCAAGGATCACCATTTGAGAAACATCCCAGACGGAGACCATGAGGAGAGAGACATGAAGCATTCCTAGTAGTTCAACCTCTCGCAAGAACTCTGAAGGAAGCTTCATAGACCACCTGGTTGACCGATTTAGGTCAGTTTGACCATTAGAGTTATAATAATGACCCTATAAATACGCCTCTAATAACTCTTATGTCATCATCTGCTTGTTTAGCATAAAAAAATCTATCCTTGTGCTATTTTCATTTTAAGCGTTGCTCTAAGGTTTGTTTATGAATTGATGGTTGATTATGGAATGAGTTAGTTGATGATTGTTTACTTTAATTCTTTATTTTTGCATCTTAGTTTTTCTCCTTTGAATATGCTTTTGGAATCTACCCCATTACTCATCCCTCTCCAAATGAGAAGAGAGTAGATCCACTTGGATCTCGAGGATGGGGAGATCGGAGGTGGAATCGATGATTCCCTCGCCTAGCTAGCCGATCATTAACACCGATCTCTTCTAGTAAGGCTGTACTTAAGGCCTATCTCTTCCTGATCAGATGAGATTTGATTCGGGTCATGACCAGAAGCTAGTGCTAACGGATATGAAAGCCCCAATCCTTACTAGATATGGTTCTTTCCGCCAAAGAGAGATCTAATATGCGGATCAGCCATTAGACAAACTTAGGCCGAGCTTTATGCATCCGGATCGGTGAGATCGTGGTGAGAGCAAAATGGATCAGCCGGTTCGGATCGAGATCTCCTCCACGAGAGCGGGTTGATATAACTTATTTCCTAGTCTAGAGATCGCTTAATTGAAATCCGACGAGGGGGATTGCCAAGTTCATTGCCAATCAACCACCCAATCTTTTAGATCCTCCTTTCTCATTTGTTTGAAAGCCTATTTCGAGTAGCACTCTGTTTTATAGCTAATTCTATGTTTCAATGTTTATGCTTTGATTTCATTTTTTCTTGTAGTTTATTTTGTCCTTTATGCCCATTTCTTAGTTTAGTTTATCTAAGATCTAGCATTGTGACATAATGTTTAGGTTTGCTTGGACTAGGATGTGGTAATAAATAGGTTGCTAGTAAGCCATTCATAGTATTGGTTTGACATTTCACCCTCACTTACCTCACTCAATGATCTAATAAGAGAAACCACTAAAACTTCTTTTGTGAGCTACAACAGAGAAGGAATTGTAAGCTATTGTCTTTTCATTCAAAAATGTTCAGGCAATATCTGGTTGGTTCTAAAGTGATTGTTCACACAGATTCTGCAGCATTGAAGTATCTACTCTCCAAGAAGGATGCTAAACCTAGACTTATTCGATGGGTTCTCCTCCTTCAAGAATTCGATCTTGAGATCCGAGACAAACAAGGCATAGAGAATGGATTGCCTGATCACTTTTCAAGGCTTAGGGTGAATGACAGTGTACCATTGGATGATATTTTGCGAGAAAAATAGGTCTATTCTATTCGTAGCACATCGAGATCAGGTCGTCCCTCTTCTCAGATTCCGCGAGTTGCTGGTACACCATGGTTTGCTGAGATTGCTAACTAGTTGGCTGTAGACATTGAGCCTCTTGAGTTTCATGATTATAGGAAGAAGAAGTTCCTTTGTGAGATCAGACACTACTATTGGGATGCACCTTATCTTTACAAGCAGTGTGCTGATGTGATTTTAGACGATGTGTAACTGTGGAAGATATTTCAGGGATCTTGTTTCATTGTCACGGTTCTTCTTATACAGGACATTTTGCAACCTTCAAGACAGTTTCGAAGGTGCTATAGGCTAGTTTTTGGTGGTCAACTATGTTCAGGGATGCTCATGCTTTTATCTCAAAGTGTGATTCACGTCAAAGACAAGGGAACATTAGAAAGAGGAATGAGATGCCTCAGAACTTCATACTCGAACTTGAAGTCTTTGATGTTTAGGGAGCTGACTTCATTGGAACTTTTCCTGATTCTTCAGGGAATCAGTACATACATGTAGCGGTTGATTATGTTTCCAAGTGGTTAGAGGCGCTGGCCAGCCTAACGAATGATGCTAAAGTTTTGCTTAAGATGTTCAAGCATGTTATTTTCCCTCGGTTCAGTATTCCGCGAGTTGTCATCAATGATGGTGTTTCTCACTTAATAAACAATACATTAAATGGTCTTCAAGGAAGTACGGAGTTCATCACAAAGTCACTACACCATATCATCCTGAGACAAGTGGACATGTTGAAGTTTCAAACCAAGAAATCAAGAGCATCCTTCAATAAATTGTTTGTTCGACAAGGAAGGATTGGTCTTCGAAACTCGATGAAGCTCTTTAGGCATATAGGACAGCTACAAGACTCCTTTAGGTAAAACCCCATTCCATCTAGTCTATGGGAAGTCTTGTCATCTTCCAGTTGAGCTCGAGTACAAGGCAAATTTGGCTATGATGTGTGTGATTTTTGATGGTTTTAGAGTCTTGTTTTAGGTAGTTTTGCATCTGTTTAGATAGATTTTCTGATTACTTAGGTCTTTTTAGGCTTGTCTTTGTATTTGTATTTTGAGTTTGGAGTTTATTCTAGGAAAGGAGCAAAAAAGAGCTAAAAATGGAGCTAAGGATAATTGGATCAGCTGCTAGCCGAAAGAAGTCATGCAAACTCGGACCACTGCCTCACGGATGGCAGGGTGACGACTACTCGGAACGCTCAGGAAAAGATTCCTCAGTTACCAGCCTCAACCTATCTTCTGTGAGGGAAGAAATATCCATTACAGTCAGACTATTCACTCAGCCTCAACTCCCAAGGGCGAAGACCAGAACCACTCCTCGGTGCCAAAGCTCGCGCAAAGAATTCGAGGGCAAGATTTCTAGTTGACCGACTTTGGTTGGTTTGACCATTATGGTTATGCAAATGACCCTATAAATACCCTTAATCACTATCTTATCATTTTTATCTGTTGTTTTGCCAAAAAACTCTCTCTATTTTGTTGTTGCTTTCATTTATGCTTTTGATTAAGGTACTTTGATGTTTATGCTTTCATTTGAATGGAATGATTTTAGATTAATCTTAATCTTTACTTTCTGCTCTTTACTTTTTTGTTTTGTATGTTTATGCAAATGAGATCACCTTTGATCCTCCACTCTCAAGCCATGAGACGTGAGTAGATCCCTGTGGATCTCGATGATAGGGAGATTGGAGGTGAATCAACCAATTTCCTCGCCGTGCAAACATGATCTAATTCCAATCTCTTCTCACATGGCTAGGGTTAAGGCTGATCTCTCCCTGATCAAGAGAGATCTGATTTAGGCTGTGACCTAAGGCTAGCGCCAAAGGAATCAGAGACCAAGTGCCATGTGAGTGATGGTTTGATCCACCAAGGAGAGATCTAGCATGTGGGTCGGCTATTAGATGAATTGGGCTGAACTTTTAGCGTCTGATTTGGCATGATCGTGACTAGTGCTGTAATGGATCGGCCGGATTGGTTAGGGATCTTCACCGTGAGAACGGGTTGATCTAGGCTTTTTCCAGTCTAGGGATCGCTCTATATAGCTCGGCGAGGTTGGATCAGCGAGTTTACCGCCGATCAAACCCTCCCTATCATCTAGATGTATGCTTTTAACCTTAGTTCAATTCATTGCAATTATCTTCCTCTGTTTTCTATGTGTTTCTCTGTTTTGAATGTTTAAGCTCTTTTTTTATTTTTTCCTCTAGCCTATTTTGTCCTATTAGGTAACATAGCCTATCTTTGTGACAGATTGATAGATTGCTTGAACTAGGAACAATAATAGATACATTGATTACAAGCAGCTCCTGAGTATTGGTTCGACAATCCCACCTACTTACCCCATGCTTCAATGCTTTGATCTTCTAGGCTCAAAAACCTTGTTATCAAATTCGCGCCGTTGCCAAATCAGTTTTTGCTTGTTGCAATTTATAATTTGTTATTCTTAGGCAGGTTTAGTGTCCTTACTAATAAAACTTGTTTGTGTTTCACTCGGCTTGGATCTATAAGGACCAAGCCTACACCTTATTGACAAGTTGTTGTTTCTGTCTTTGCAGGCCTCGCAGGTACCCTTGCCATTTAACACCGAGGTCAGTGACAGAATCAGAATCCTCGTTTCAACTCCTGCGAGTTGTGCGAGTAATCAGTACAGTTTTATGGTTGATGCACACACGGTCGAAAGGTTCTCACCACCTTCCACCACCCACCGACGACATCAACCAGCTCACTCGTGCAATTCGACGAGAGTGTGTCAGAATGCAGAACCAAGAACTGGATCTGGACAATACCACGTTGGGAATGACATTGGATGGAACTCCTCCGTTGGTTAATGAGGCTGCCCACAGGCGCGAGCACAGAACCCAGCTCGTCGCCCTTGCTGTATTGGTGCGAGCGACGCCCCGAGTACACACCCAATACATAATGGGATCTAGCCGCCGGTGATCAAGAACAACAATTTCAAAGTCAAGAGTGGTATGATCTCCATGGTACAGAACAACAAATTTCATGGTCTACCCTCGGACGATCCCCTCGACCATCTCGACGATTTCAAGAGATTATGCTCGCTCACTGACATCAATGGAGTAAGTGAAGATGCGTTGAAGCTCCGGATCTTTCCTTTCTCTCTAGGGGATATAGCACATCAGTGGGAAAAACACTTTCCCACTAGATCCATCACAACTTAGCCGGAGTGTAAGCACATGTTTCTCATCAAGTTTTTCTCCAACTCAAGGACAGCAAAGTTTCAGAACAGCATATCCAACTTTGTCCAACAGAGCAGCGAGTCTTTGGCCAAGGTGTGGGATCGGTACAACATTTACCAAGCTTAGTGGCCTCATCATGGTTTCAGGGAAGATACAATCCTCAGCAACTTCTCCCGAGGAGTTTACCCGAGGATACATATAATGTTGGACACCGCAAGTCATGGGAGCTTTCTCCAGCAGGATAGCAACGAGGGACGTGCATTAATAGAGAACCTCGCCTTAGCTGATGTACAGTATGGCGAGGACTATGACCGAGCTGTCCGGGAACCTCAGATTCCGACACTTCCGCAAGAAAGGAGTTAAAGCAACTTCATGAGAAGGTGGATAAATTGCTCATGGTGCACACCAAACACGTGAACTTGGTAGAGATTTGTTTTGTTCAAAACCAAAGTGGATCTAAGCCATGGGTAAATAACAAGCAGAATTCGAACTTAACCTATCGGAGTACAAACTTGGCCCCTCTACAGGATTAGGTATATCCACCAAAGCAACGAGCGTGGATTACAAAAGAACAATGGCACCAGAGCCTCAAGCCAGCACCCGCTCCAACACAACAGCCGAAAACAAAAGACGAAAATCCTGATGTTATGAGTATGCTCCAACAGATTTTTAAAAGCCAAACCGCACACCAAGCGGAGATGACCACTAAGTTTGGCGAGGTACATAGCTGAATTGATACCAACTATAATGACCTCAACTGAAAGTTTGAAACTCTCAACGCTCGGCTGAAGTATGTGGAGAGTAATCAAGCATTGTCGTCTACTAAGATAATGGGTCAGCTACCCTGTAAGGCCGTTCAAACCCCCAAGGAGTATACGTCTCAATCCATCACTCTCAGAACGGGAAAGGTACTCCCCTCAATCGTGGGACAAATGGAAAACGCTAAGGATAGCGTTATTCAAGTTGGGGGGGGCAGAATATTCCAAGACCAAAGCTGGAGGTATACAACTCGGAGACGCACCTCGGCGGCCTGAGCCGCGAGGAGAGGTAGATGGTGATCTGTCTATGGGAAACACTGCACAACTCGGAGAGAGCCCTCGACTGCCTGTGCAGCGAGGAGAGGCACTAGATGGTCCACACCTGTATGAGAAGGAAGGAGTTGCACTAGTAGTTGCAACCAAAGCCAAAACACCATTCCCCTCACGTCTAAAGAAGAACCAAGCGGAAAAACAGAAGGTTCTCTTTGACAAGCAAATGAATGGTATCGAAATAAAAATTCCTATCTTGGATGCTTTTGCTTTGATTCCGCAATATAAGAAATTCTTGAAGGACACTCTAAAGGAACGAGAAGAAGAGTGCATGGCCATTGAGACTAGGTCAATCTGGATCACTCCTGATACCAATTCTCCCTCATCAAAGAAAGAGGTTTGTTGCAGAAAAATTGGGTGATCCGGGAAGCTTCACACATCCTTGTGAAGTAGGGCACCTCACATTCATCAACTGCCTATGTGACCTTGGAGCATCCATCAGCTTAATTACACTGACAACTACACAAAAGTTGGGATATTCAAACTTCAAGGATTGTAAAATCTCCCTGGTCCTCATCGATAGAACGACAAGGAAGCCAAGGGGACTGCTCAAGGACATACCGATAAGCATGGGTAGTGTGTTGGTTTCTACAGATTTTGTGGTACTAGATATGGATGAAGAACCTTCTGATCCATTACTATTGGGTCGACCCTTCTTGGCGTTAGTAGGAGCTCTGATCGATGTAAGGAATAGGACCATTGAACTCAAGGTCGGAGAAGGGATTGGCATGATGTTTGATTTAAAGGAAGGCAGGAAGAAGCCCATGATCAATGGGCAATGATTTGAAATTGAGGGAACACTAGAAGAGATTGCTGATGATGTAAACGAGGGAGCTCTGGTTCCCTCCATGAACCCATACTAGAAGTGTATGAAGAGTCGAGCTTGAGACTCTGAACAAGCCCACTTGGGAGGGAATCCCATGTCAATCTTTTACTTTTGGAAACTCCTTTTAATTTCGTTTAAAGTTAATTTAGTCTTGTTTAAATTCTAAGAACAATCTTTGCTAGTTTATTGATGTTATTATTGGGTGTTTGAAATCTTTGATCTCGGGTTCAAGGAGCTTTGGCTACACTCTTGGTGAAATTGGAGGAAGTAATGCCCTCATCAAGCCAAGAGAGAGTAGGCCTCGCACCTAGCCCACAGAGGCTAAAGAACGAGGAGTGGGAAAATTTTGACAAAGAACCTGAACCCCTCAAGGCCTGAGGCCGAGGAGAGTGTGCGAGTAGTGTTCACATTGCCATGAACACCAGTCATGAACCTACTTGCACACCTCAGTATCCTTTTATATGGAAAGTTCTAGTCAAATTTATCCCAATATAGATGCTATTGACTCATTATTCAGATAAAACATCGAACATAGAGCTTAATGGTCTAAAATGCTTTAATTGTGTCTATCTTGGTATCTTGGCTAATTCTTGTGGTTTTTAGATATTACTTTGAACAGGGTGCCAATCAGGATTCAAGATAGTCAGAGGAAAGCAAAAAGAATGGTTCAAGATTGGGTTTCTTAGAATGGGTAGTCAGTCCTCGATTTATGCAGCGAGGAGGGCTGAGCGAAGAGGTCTGCTGAGGAAGCACAAAAAGACAAAACTTGATATGCTTCCAGCTCACCACGTGGGGGCCACAAATACCAGCCTTTGGCTAAAATCTAGGCACGGTCAAGTCGAGGGAGGACTAATCTAAGGGTTGAAAATCAGTCAAAGATTTAAAATTTAAACGGACGGCTTGGATCATGCCAAACACAAAGGCGAATGGCGAGTATCTCAGAAACCATGATTGTCTCCCTCATCAAATCCGAAATTGTCTCCCTCACACTCCCAAGATTGTCTCCTCTTCACACACATTACTCGGCTTTAAAGAAGACCCAACTTCCATCATCTTCTTTATTCACTTTCGAGCACTCAAGCAAACAAATCATCTCTCCCTCCGAGTTGATTTCTGTAACCGAGTTACTCTCTCTCTCTCCTCCGAGTTCGAGCTACTTTCTCATCCTATTCAAGCATGTCTTCCGGTGACCAAAGAAAGATGAAGTAATACAGAAGCAAGTTCATGCATGACGCGGGGAGGGCTGGTAGAAAAGAGATGGCAGCAGGACTCAGAAACTCACCGCCGGTCTGCCGTGACAACAGACCTCGCCGGTTCCTCGTCCAATCGGATGATAAGGAGCAGGTGTTCATATGAGAATTGAGATTCTGATCAGGGAATCGGCAAGGAGATCGGCGACTGAGCCAATGGATTGGAAGTACGAGCACGGAGAAGGCAGCTCGGCTGAAGAGAAGAGAAAGGGGAAGCAGATAGCCTCACCCTCAAGTACCAAGGACAATGACGAGGATAGACCATATCTTCAACCCTTGCCGATGGAGGTCGAGTGTGAAGACGAGGAGGAGATAGAAACCAGAACTGAGAAGAAGGGGCGAAACACGAGGTATCACCATGTGATAGAGGACTTGAAGAAGAGTGGCTACTCAGAGAAGGAGGCAAAGAAGGCCTACGAGGAGCGTGAGAAAGAGAAAAAAAAGAAGTCTACAAGGGAGGATGATGAATCCAACAAGGCTTATGCAGCTTTAAAGGCCATGGGACTTAAAGGTACATATTTCTCCCACTCTGGAACCATGAGGGAGTTGGGAATTACTGAGGAAGTAGATAGGGTGTTTAGCTCGCTTGGCGTAAAAGTTTGCATGTACAATGTGGCGAGTTCGTACATAGAGGAGACATTGCAATTCCTCGCCACCATAGACCTCTTGATTTATGCTAAGACTGACAAATCCAAGATCAAGAAGAATGGACCTGGGTACATAACGTTCACCATGTATGACAAACTATATGCAGTGACGTTGAGGGAGTTGGAACAAATTTTTGGGTTTCATTCCTGAGAGGCAGCGCATACGGACATCGAGGAAATGCTTATGGGAGTTAAAGCATATGATTCATCCCGGAGTAAAGGAAGCTGAATCCGCAGCCCAGCTATCAGCTATGCAAGGAGGGCAATAGCCAATGTGATTTTCGCCCGACCCTCCACCTCGCCAATCAACCTCGGAGATATGCACATGATGGTCATGGCGATGAAGAGATTGTTAGTATGACTCTAAGCGGACACCATATAGATGGAGATGAAGGGCACTCCGGGTTGTCATTTGTATTGGCAAAACAACTCACCTCATACCGAGCACGAGCTATGTCGCAAACAAGGAGAAAATCTGGGAAGCCAAAGCACATCTACATTGGTGGAGTGGTTGCTCGGATACTTGAAGCCAAAGGGGTACCATTGAACATTGAAAACCATAATTTGGTTCCACCCAAATTCATGGACATTCGCTATCTTCAAGGAGCGGGCCTCATAGCCAAAGACGAGGTAGAAGGACGAGCCGTCTACAAGTTTGATCACCCGGAAAAGAAGGATGCCAGAATAGTCCTCCCTTGCCCAGCGTTCATCAGACTAAACACATTGGAGAATGTCACTTTCACCATACCCCTCATGGCACTACTCGGAGAGCACCAGCAAGGACAAGCTTCACAACTAGAGGAAAAGGCAGACGAGGAAGAGGTCGACCCCGAATCCTATTTCTTTGAGGAGCTCACTGAGAAGAACCAAGGGACAGCTAGCAAGGAAGCCCACAAGCGGATTGGGAAGCTCCAGATGTTGGAGAAGTGGATGCTCAAGAAGGTGAAGGGCATGACAAGGGAAAAGGAGGTTTGGCTGGACGAGCGCAAGAGGATGTGGGCAAAGATTGATGGATTGGAGTCGTCACTCAGAAGAACAGAGCCTCAAGCTCGCACACATGACTCTCCACCACCGGCGAGGAGGCACTCAACTTCAGCAGGTCCGAGCCCACATCAAGAGCAAGCAGAGCAACCACGATGCCAATCATTGGATACAACGTAGGTTTACAAGAGATCCGGGAAAAAGGGCCAGAAATACCAAGAGCAAGGAATAGCTCCAAGAGGGTACCCAGACCCTCAAAACTACACTCTCGAGGACATGAATGCCTCAACTACTCACTTGTTCGACTTTTACGTACCAAACTCCAACCAATTTTACATACGTTTTATTTTTAGTAGTTTTCTTTTGTTTTGTTTGTCTAGACAACTCTCTCGGACTTCTATACACACAAGGGACTGTGTGATTTAAGTTTGGGGGAGGGGTCTAGAGTACTCTCTCGTTGTTTCTTGTGATCTTATTTTCTATTTCGCATGCATTCGTTTAGGTGGTAAAAATCCATTTAGATTTTTCTTTGTGCATTTTATTGTTGCATTTCATGGCACTTAGGGCATAGAGAAACCATAAAAATTTGAAATTTTTTGAAAATGAAACCTAAAAAAATAGAGTGTTCATGTAGTTGCATTCACTTAGAATTGTCTTAGGTTGCATTCATTTAGGACTCATGCATCTGAACATGTTATGTGGGAATGATCTTGATGATGGGCAAATCTTGATAAGTTGAGCTAGTAACCATTGTGAATGCTCTTGATTGGTAGATAGTCGTTTTGGAAATTTTTTGGGCGGATCATGGCCTTGTGAACTTTGCTTGGGTTGTGTTTTGAATAGGTCTAGTTTGATTCCTTCTAAAACTGATTTTAAACTTCCGATCTAGAGCCTAGAGATGCATCAATACTTTCTTTCTCTTTGTTTAGCATGATCCGAAAAGTGTGTGCTTGGTAAAACCCTCTCAAAAGTTAAGTGGAAAATTAATTTGCCTGCAAAATACTTAAACCGAGTAAGTGGTCAAGTGAAGCGGCTAGAAGGATGTGTAAACCCGCAGCCTTTCACGTCCGTGTATATCCGCTAACTTACACCATATGGGGGTTTGTGGAGCAACTTGGGAAGATGCCCAAACCCGTAGATTTTCATGTTTGTGTAAGCCAACTTCGGAAAAGCCAAAAGGGAAAATGAAAAAGAAAAGAAAAAGAAAAAAGGAAAAGAAAAGAAAGAATGAATAATCTTGGTAGCAAAGTTTTAATGAGAGGGAACCATTTAAGTTGAAAATGATCATGTTAAGCTTAGGGAAGTCAAAACATGTACTTCTTGATCTCTAGTCTCTTTTTAGGACCACACCAATAAGAAATAAGAAATTAGACTTGTACCTTTAGAGACCAGCTTAGGTGATAGGAATCAATAGGTTGTATGATATGTTTAAGGATGATTACATTGCGGTTTCCAAAATGATAGAGCCCATATGTGGATTACGGTTTGGCATAAGCAAGTTGTTTGTTAGACAAGATGTCCCCACTTTGTGTATTCAGCTTTTCCACCTTAGGTCATTGCATTTGCTTGAGGCCAATCAAGATCTAAGTTTGGGGGAGCTGATGTGTGTGATTTTTGATGGTTTCAGAGTCTTGTTTTAGGTAGTTTTGCATCCGTTTGGATAGAGTTTCCGATTACTTAGGTCTTTTTAGGCTTGTTTTGCTTTCTTTGCATTTGGATTTGGAATGTAGAGTTTATTCTAGGAAAAGGAGCAAAAAGGAGCTAAAAATAGAGCTATGGATAATTGGATCAGCTGCTAGGCGAAAGAAGTCATGCAAACTCAGACCGCTGCCTCGTGGATCGCAGGGCGAGGACTGCTCGGAACGCTCAGAAAAAGATGCCTCTGTCACCAGCCTCAACCTATCTGCTGCGAGGGAAGACAAATCCATTACACTCGGCCTCAACTTCCGAGGGCGAAGACCAGAACCACTCCTCGGTGCCCAAGCTCGCGCAAGGACTCCGAGGGCAAGATTTCTAGTTGACNCGACTTAGGTCGGTTTGACCATTAGGGTTATGTAAATGACCCTATAAATACCCCTTAATCACTATCTTATCATTTTTATCTGTTGTTTAGCCGATAAAGCTCTCTCTATTTTGTTGTGGCTTTCATTTATGCTTTGATTAATGTACTTTGATGTTTATGCTTTGATTTGAATGGAGGGATTTTAGATTGATCTTCATCTTTACTTTCTGCTCTTTACTTTATTGTTCTTTATGTTTATGCAAATGAGATCTCCTTTGATCCTCCACTCTCAAGGCATGAGACGTGAGTAGATCCTTGTGGATCTCGAGGATAGGGAGATCGGAGGTGAATCAACCGATTCCCTCTCCATGCAAACATGATCTAACTCTGATCTCTTCTCACATGGCTAGGCTTAAGGCTGATCTCTCTCTGATCAAAAGAGATCCGATTTGGGCCGTGACCTAAGGCTAGCGCCAAAGGAATCGGAGANGCCATGTGAGTGATGGTTTTATCCACCGAGGAGAGATCTAGTATGTGGGTCAGCTATTAGATGTATTAGGCTGAACTTTAAGCTTCTGATTTGGCATGATCGTGGCTAGCGCCGTAATGGATCAGCTGGATTGGTTAGGGATCTTCACCGTGAGAACGGGTTGATCTAGGCTTGTCCCAGTCTAGAGATCGCTCTTTATAGCTCGGCGAGGTTGGATCGACGAGTTTACCGCCGATTAAACCCTCCCTATCCTCTAGATCTATGCTTTTAACCTTAGTTTCATTCATTGCAATTATCTTCCTCTGTTTTCAATGTGTTTCCCTATTTTGAATGTTTAAGTTCTGTTTTAATTTTGTCCTCTAGCCTTTTTTGTCCTATGAGCTAGATTGCAAGCTCATTAGATAACATAGCCTATCTTTGTGACAGATTGATAAGTTGCTTGAACTAGGAACTAGTAGTAGATAGATTTATTATAAGCAGCTCCTTATTATTGGTTCGACAATCCCACCTACGTACCCCATGCTTCAATGATTTGATCTTCTAGGCTCAAAAACCTTGTTATCAGGCTACAAAACATTTGAACTATAATACCAAGCTTGCAGCCGAACGAAGGGCCTTGCAATTACATGAGTTAGAATAGATCAGACACTTATCATATGACAATATGAGGATCTACAAATAAAGGACTAAAGCAGCACATGATAAGCGTATCCTTCATAGAAGTTTTTGATTTAGTTCTCTTGTTTAACTCTCGTATGAAACTTTTTCCTAGAAAGCTTAGGTCAGGGTGGTCAGGACCTTTCACCATCAAGGAAGGGCATCCCTATGGAGCTGTAATGTTTTTCGAGGGAAAGGGAAACGAGTTTGTTATGAATGGCCAACGTTTGAAGCATTACTTTGCCGATATGGATATAGCCAAGGAAACTTCAGTTTCTTTGGCTAATGTTCCACTGAACTAAGGGCCTTCACGTCAAGCTAATGACTTTAAACAAGTGCTAAGTGGGAGGCAACCCACTAGTAAATTCTCAGTTTTCGTTGTGCATTATTTGGTTTTCGATTTTGCTGTTTTGTTTTGTTTGGTTTAAAGAAATCGGGAAGTGATCGAACGATCAGTCTAACGATTGATCAATCATGGATACAAAGAGGTGTGGGCGAGACCATACGATCGATCGCGACCACCAGATCGATTGATCCTCGGTTCTATGCTCCATACGCTCGATTGGTAGATTGACCTCGGATCGATCCACAGCTCGCAGAAACCCTGATCGATCGCTCACAGGTGGAGATCAATCAATCAAGGGTACATGTTCACCGTTTTCATTCCTTTCATTCGAGACTCCTGATTTTTGTTCTTTTTATACGCGAAGTTCTATTTTAATCTTGTTCTCACACCGGGATGGTGTGAAATAAGTCTGGGGGAGGATGCTCGTTGTTACTAATGCACTTCTTGATTACTTGTTGACTTTTTGATGTTTAGAAACAGATTGCTTAGAACTATGATTTCTGAGGATTGTTGCATGTAATGAACTAAGTACCATCAATGTTTGTTTGTCAAGGATCGATTGACTACTGGAAAACCTAGAGAAAAAGTGTCTTTTCAATGGCACATATTGATTTTTAGGTATTCAAAGAATCTATGCAAATTTCAACTTTAACCTTGACTTAATTTTCTTGTCAAGGGGCTTGGTATGCATTGGATCGGATTCCTCTATTCAGTCCTGAAAGACTTATGTGTGTGAGTATGGTTCTTCTCTCTTAGATATTCGAATGTTTTAATGGAATGAGAGGAAAGGAACCTCCAAATGATACCCTCGGTAAGTAGGGAGAAATCGACTGCAAATGAATGGAATGAGAGGAAAGGAACCATAGGACGATAGTTTTGTGCTCAGGTTAAGGCTGATGATGAGTCCATGTGTATATTGATTGATAATCCCTTGATGAGACATCACTCAGATGATTAGGAAGTCGGTATGGTGCATTTGGGTATTTTGATGTTGATTGTGGAGTCTAATCGGCAAGAAGCTAAGTATGGGAGAAGTACAAGGTGGTCTCGATCCTGACAGGTAAGTGTTATGTGGTTTACTATGTGACTAATATGTAGTGCCCTGATGACGAATGAGTTCTTTGGAGTGGAATATTTCTTTCAATCTTTTCTTTCTTTGGTTTAGGACAAGCAAGAAGCTAAGTCTAGGGAAATTGATATACCTCATTATTTTTTGTTTTAGGCTCATTAATTCACATATTTTCAGAATGTTTGTTTGCTTTATAAAGTCTTTTTCAGGTGTAAAACAGGTTAAATTCGGATTATGCCATCAAGCATGGTCAAGGATGAATTAGAGCGATTTGTGGAATTTTAGAGCAGCGATCGATCGATCCCAATACTTTATCAGTTGATCCTTGTTTGTTCAGCAAGAGATGCGCTCGATCTACTAATCGACCGACATCTTTTAAAGATCGAGCATTTAGCCTTGATCGGTTGATCAACAACCCTGATCGATCGATCATCGAAGCTGACAAGGACAAAACCTAAATTTTCCTATTTTGCACCTACTTTTTTGGAACCTACATAAGACCAATTTTTATTACATTTTAGAGAGACAAATATTACGTGAGAACAACTTGTATTTGAGTTTTTGGGAGAGAGATTTTGATCCTTATATCAGTGGAGAAGAATTCTGAACTCTCTTATTTCAATACAATTTACTTATATGCTTTTTAATATACTTTGCAATATGATCTTCTTCACCATGTCTGCGTAGTTCCCCAATCAAGTTTAGGATTTTCTAGGGTTGCAGGGAATTGATGAATTAGGAACAAATAGGAATTGCTAGATGTGTTCTTCACCTGATTGATATTCTTAATGCTTAGATTAGAGTAGCTAACTAGTCTATGATCTTAGATTACCTAACATTCCAAAAGCTTGATAGAAATTGGATCCTCCTTAGGTGATCAATCAATCTTTAACCGCGACAGCTGATGTTAAGGTTGACCGTGGACTTATCAGACCTGATCCATAATGCATATTAGCCTCTTAGTGCCAAGGATAGTTGGGACCACTAGGTTGATGGATATAGTGAATGATACCACGAGAGTGGGTTAGTTATAAATTTATGTCTGAGTCGAGATTGTTGAATGAATGTTACCTGAATAGTTTCCTGGTTTGAATTCCCTACCTTCCCGAAGAACTTCCTAAGCTTGGTATTTTAGTCCATTTATTGTTTATTGTTAGTTATGTTGATTTAGTTTACAAAAAACCTTCTCATCGTCTTAGCTCTAATTTAGTTTCAGAATTGATAGTGTGATAACTTGGTCCTTGTGGATACGATCCCTAGATTACTACTCGATTTGTTGTACACTTGCAGTAGATAGCTTAGGGTTAAAACCCCGATACGCATCAAAGACCTCCTTTATAACCGATGGAGGAATGTACTACTATAAAATCATTCCATTCAGGCTAAACAACACGAGAGCAACATACCAGCGACTTGTGAACAAGATATTCAAAGTGCAGCTGGGACAAATAATGGAGGTCTACATTGATGACATGCTGGTCATATGAACCCAACCACATGCCATGTGCTACAACTTGCTGAGTGTTTCAAAACCTTGAATGAATACGAGATAAAACTCAATGCAGCAAAGTGCTCCTTTTGCGTAGCTTTAGGAAAGTTTCTAGGTATTTCGTCACAGAGCGAGTAAAAGAAGCAAACCCAAAGCAGATAAGCGTGCTAACATCGATTCCAACTCCAAAAACACTAAAGGAAGTGCAGCGACTCAGGGAAAGGATCACAACACTAAATCATTTCATTTCTAGATCAACCGAGAAATGCCACCCATTCTACAAGTTTCTTAAAGAAAACAAAAATTTTGAGTAGAGTGACAAATGTGAGGGAGCACTAAATTAGCTTAAGGCATATCTAGCCAGTCAACCTATCCTGTAAAAATATTAGAACAATCGTTCCATTTAGGATATAACACCTCGAACAATAAAGTGAAATATGAGGCCCTTATAGTAGGGATGGAAATCGCCATAAGCCTGAGAATAAAACTCCTCCACATCGACATAGATTCTCAACCAGTAGACAACAAATGTAATAGAGAATACGCCGCGAAGGACTCACGGATGGAAAGTTTTCTCTAACTAATAAAGGAATACCCGACGAAGCTCAAAAACTTCAAACTAACAAAGATACCGTGCAGAGAAAACATTGCGATGGATGCTTCGAAAAAAGTGAATGGACGAGTAAATAAAAAACCTTTGGAATCCCATAAGTTTAACCGTTGACAAAAGAAATATGAACCGTAGGGGACGACACTAATCTCGAGAAGGCAAAAAAAGGGACGTTAAAACTCCCACCAAAAACCAAAGAGCCGATGTAAGCCCAATGAAATAACAAGAAAGCCTTAGCCAAAAAATGCCCGAGTTATTAATCAGGCCGAACAAAAACAGCCCCAAGTAAAACAATCTTGTTAAATAAACAAAGACCCAAGTAAAACAGAATAAAAAAATGGGGTCCAATTAAAACAAACTAGCTGAACAAACAGGGGCCCGAATAAAAAGTTAGGCAAACAAATAAAAGATCAAGATAAAAGGCCGAATACACATACCGAAACACCGTAACACAGCGTGCCTCAAAAGAATAGGGAAAGTCAAGAACCGGCTAAAACCGCATATAACTAAAAGATGCAGAACATAACGACCAAAAGGATTCCTATCTAATTCTTGGAATTGAAGAGTCAGGCCTCCGTCAGAACCACGGTCGCCAGATCACAATCTAAAGCTAAGGGCATAGATCCTGCTGGGCTCTCCAGACGAGCTTCCACACCCATATCATAAATATCAAGTTTGGGGCCTTCATCACCTGAAAAGGAGTGTAAGTAGACACACACCGCTGCCTCATGTCATCTATGTCGTCTTCAGAAACATCCCCACCACGACAGGGGCTGACCATCTCTAGTTGGTCCTCAACAACCTCGAAAGCCTTACTATACTCAATCTCTTCGATCTTCTGGTCAAATATTTTTTGAGCCTTTTACAAGGCTCTAAAATATTGCCTCACCACCACATCACAAGCGATATTTAGAACTTTCTTGATCTCCTCCTCATTCGAAGCAACCAATACCTGCTTGTCCTTCTCTAGAAAAACCATCTTCTTTGCGGAAGAATTGCACCTCACCCTCATTGGTCTCAATTCCTCCTCCAGCTTTTTAGCCTTCTCAGTCATTTGCGCCAGAGAGGCGACGAGGTCATCAGAAGGGCGGTTGTCCCTAGCCACGAAGACGGTAAGATCTCACAAGACTCGTACTGTCCCACCAAACAGGCAACAACCCAGGCAACCTAAAAGGAAGAGAAAGTAAGGAAAATCACGTGATCAAAGATGTATGTCAAAGAAAGAATAACAAGAAGGCATACCAAGCCAAGATCGAACAAATCCTCCAAGAATTGGACCTCCTCCACTATGCTAGTAATGAACAAAACAGGAAAATCATCGGGGATAACCAGGCTGCGGAGGCCCTCCAAAGAAAAAAACTTAGCAGTAGGCAACTCAGGAGCTTCGAAAGGCTGCTTCTCCTCACGGTGCCCAGGGTCAACACAAGTCCTCTTAGAAGAAGGCTCTCCAGAATGGATCGCGGGCCTCCCTAAAGGAGTCTCGTTGTCCTCACAAACATTCCCCTCAAAGCGGGGAGAATCACTGACCCTTTTTGAGCCTGAAGGATGGACATTGCGCTGAATTTCAGAGCGTGACAAACGATGGAGGCAACCATGCATAGAGTCCAAAGAACAAGAAGAGTACTCTGAAGCAAAAGAGTGATCAGCATGAGTACACAAAAAACATTAGTATACGAAAAATAAATGTTAGCGCGATACCTCTATAGCAATCAAAACTAGTTAGAGAATGAAACGGAGACGGAGAAGATCCACCCACCATGAGTACTGAAGCCAAAAGGCAAAGTGCACGATGGATCCTCTCAAGAGAGAAAGAGCCCTCAGAGCAATTGCCCTTCTTGAGCTCCAAGATTATCTTTGTGCTCTGCGAATTGTATTGCTTACTGGGAGTAGCAAAGCACACACAATAGTTAGATTCAAGAGTCAAAAAGAAGAAAAAAGGAAGCTTTTGAACCCACTGAGAGAGGACAATATTCAATGGAGTCTCTCTAAGGGTAGCGAGAGACTTGCGAAACCAAAAGCCCTTCTCCTTCCACTTGTCATCACCCTTTGGAGTGCATGTGATCTAGTCCAAGCGGGAAGTACAAAAATAGGGGTAGGTATTTCCCTAACAGTTGTACATTGTAAATGGACAAGTAGAGAGTAGGGAATGGGGGCTCAACAAGACGCCCCTCTCCTTTGCCAGGGTGAACAAAACCAATCCCTGGTGCATAAGCGAAGGATAAAGCTGACCAAAAGCAGCACTGAGATCCTCTAAGAGGAATATACATTCAAAAATCTGAAAAAGGTAACCCGGAAATATCGAAGTAATCCGTGGAGGCCCATACATGCATATCCAGTTCATGCTCCAGAGGAGAGCTCAAGAGATCGACATCCAAAGAGATTCTATGGCGAGACATATACGCCTCCAAATCATCGAGAGACATTCCCCGCCATGTCGTGGGAAGTAGCGGAGAATAGTTGGAGAAGACATTAGCGGTTATTAACCAGATTCAAAAAGAAAGAGAAAAGTAGAGAGAAAAATTAAGAAAGTAAGCGAAAAAGAAAGAGAGAATGATTACTTTTAGGAAACGATGGAAGTTAAAGCTTGATAAGATGGCGAAGTGATGGTTGCAGCCGGGACGAATATCCAGGTACCACAAACCCAAATGCTTTATAATGACATGTGAGCTCCGTCCAGCATTGATATAATCGTAACATAAGATTGGACGACATAGGAAAAGTTCCAACTTCAAGGAAAATAAAACAAAGAAAATAAAATTGAATCGCTTCATTATTCTCCCACGTTCAAATAAGCAATCTGGAGGCTACTGTTTATGGCTAGGCTCAAATTGTACAGGCCCAATAAAAAGAGAGGATCCACCATGAAAAGAAAGTCGAAGATCTTGCCGAAAATTAACAGGCTGAGTCAGCGTCATCACGCTGACTGACAAAGAAAGAAATATCTTGTTCCTGATAAACATTGATACACTAACCAATTAAGAAAGTAAAATCTCATCAATTGTTGTGATTGATTGAGATAATAAAGACAATGAAGACACCGCCCAATCTAATGATAATGAAGAAGTAAGAATATTCTCCGTAAAACGCATAAAAAATATCTATAAAACAAGAGTCATGAATCACGGTAAAAACATCTGATCTAGAAGTCACTCAAAAACTAGTTAGCTTGAGTTCGAGAAAGAAAAAATCATTTTGGCTCTTAGCAGATACTTACACCGAATTCTTTGTATTTATCCGTTCAAATCCAATAAAATTATCCGAATTTGGATTGTTTGTTTACACATAAATACGCATCCAACTTAATTTTTTTTTCACTGTTCAGATCGATTTGACAATCACTTTACATATTATTTTGTTTTCAACATTTAACTCTCACTAATAAATAAAATGGAACTAACATTTTTCATATTAAATTGTTTATAACCATTAATGATTGTATGTTTTTCATTTATAAATAAAAACGACACGAGTATATATATGTCTACAACGTGTTGGTATGAAAGTGCATCAACTTCCTATATAAAAATACAGAACTAAAGAGTGAAACACTTTCATACTAATCGAATAAGTGTTTTGTTGATGTATTTCTGTTTGTCAACAACAATATTAATGTGAGCTATAAAGGTCGGCCTATTAGCCAAATTTTTACATAAATCTTGTAGATAGTAGGACTCGATATTTGGTTGTACATATGCCTCTACTATTACTAGACTTACCACTAACCACTGGATTAAAAACTATTTCCTACTTTGTTTTGTTGATGTTTGACTCAAATAAATCGATGGTATAAATTATAAAATAGGTTCAAAAATCCTGAATAAATACTCGTGTTCACAAAACCAATGACATCAATGGTTTTAGTGGTCAAAACGTGGCGATCCGCAAACTTTGGGAAAAGACTAATTTTGAAAAGGAAAAAAGAAACAATAATAATTGTTGACAAAGAGAAAAGAGAAACACATTAATAATATAAAAGAAGACATATGAATAGTACTAGTATTATTTTGGACATCGTAATCAAGAAAACGAAAATTGTTTTTGATAGAGAAGTACATGAATATATAATTCACATGGATGATAATGATATTGGTAGATGTACATGAATTTAAAAAGAATTTATGATATTTTAAATATTAAGAAATTTAATTTATATTCTCGAAGAAAATACATGGAACATGGATATAGTTATTAGTGGACCTCCGGAAATGACGGGACTCTCACCAATCATTCTCCGAACTCTACACGCCAACTGGATAAAACCATATTATTATTTTCATATTTCGAGCTTAAAATTCCATGAACTAGGGAAGGACAAGTGTCTGTTAAAGACATACAATCTCACAATAAATTTCCTAAAATTACTATACCATTTATTTTTACAAAATATAGAAAATCACCCCTAATCATTCTAAATATTAGAATTCAACTCACATTATAGCGTAAGATTTGATAATTTTTTTAATCCGTGTTGATATTTTGAATATTGTTTTTGAAATATTTTTCTAGTGACCCAAAAATCCAAACCAAAATTAAGCTGAATTAGAAAAATCTAATCTGAATTAAACCCTACAAAACAATCTATAGGTCCAAAGCCTATATATTCAAAAAAAAAAACAAAACAAAAACCCGATATAGAACAAATTAAAAACTGTTGGAGATAGATTTGAAATCCTACTGCGGTCTAAAGGAAACAATAGGTCAAATCCTAAAGATATAAACTCAATGAAATCATCAAAGCTTCAACTTGGACATCCTCATCAACTCGGCAAAGTCTCTTCTCAGAAAGTACCAAAAAAGTTTACAAGAAGGTGGATGACACGCTAGCATGCAAAGAAATAGAAATTTTCCTGTTACGACATAGAAAATTTCTGAAAATCTAGCACGAATCTTCTAGATACGATATTACCAATAGAATTGTAAATCTTTCTTAATTTTATCCACTCTATAACCGCCTCTATGATCTATAAATAGAGGAGGAGATCCTTCGAAAGAGAGATCGGCTTTTTGACATACATCAAGCTAATAAGAACACTCTATTTGGGAATCATCTCTACTCATCAAAGTTAACTACTTTTTCTCCAAAGCATCTCACAAGTGTCCTTGCCCATTCTTTCCTTCTTTTTAATCAGGAACCGTGCACTCTAGAACTTGTTGTGCTAGACCCAGTTCAACAGTTGGCGCCGTCTGTGGGGACAATATCAAAGTACATCTTCACACAAGCGAAAGAAAGTTCTTAGCGAGAAAGGATAGTCAAAGGCGAAATCACCATCAATTCACCGGAGTGGAGAGAATCTCACCCCCAGGAGCACATCGACCTAGCAAACCGGTCATCCTTGAATTCAACTCGGACTTAGGAGGAATTTCCCAATGAAAGCCGTGAAGACACTGATCTTCCCGCACCACCTCCTGTATCACTGTCACTTGGAACCTAAACGCGCAATCTGATGGTACAACACGAGGCTTCTGATCAAAGAAACACAGAGAGATTCGATATAATCGAGTCTCGCATGAATGAGAGTAGTCTCCCGACTACATAGGTTAATATTTCGCATGAGAAGTACTGGCTAGTGTGCAAAGAAACATATTTGGAGGAGTACCAAGTCTACAACCAGTGAACACCTCCGCACAAGAACATTTGCTAATGCAAAGTATGTCTGGACAGCACACCCCAATGACTTTGGACTCTGCAATCGTATTATAGATGATGGACAACTAGAATTCAAAATTTCATCAAGCTACCACCTCGACATCCGAGATAGGAAGAATCATAGCTCAAGCTCAAATATCACCATTCGCGCAAAGATTGAGAAGAGTCTCGGTGAACAGAGAGTTACGATGCCCCTCGTACAATGGAAACTCAGATCCATTAGAGTTTATGAGCGCCTTCAACATCATGATGAATAGAACCAACTACAGCCTTGATCACGAAGACGCACCTTACTGTCAGCACTTCAATGAAAATTTAACCAGTGATGCTTTGGTATGGTTCACCAAGTTACTAGCTGGGTCAATGGAGAGCTTCAACCAACTTGTTAAGTTGTTCATGAAGCAATATGCCCTATTCGTCAACCAGGACACCTCAACAGCCGAGTTGAGATCCTTGAGGCAAGGTTTTAACGAGCCCCTAAAGTTAAAGCTCAAATGCTTCAAGAAAATCCTGACTATGCTAAAGCCAGTGACGACATGGCCATTAAAACCCTCCAAACTGAAATGGTAACCGATGAAGTTCTCAAAAAGGATCTTTTCTTAAATCGGCCTAGTACGATCTTAGACGCTCTCTATAGAGCAGCAAGACATGCAGATTATGTGGAGGAAAATCAAATCCTCACTCAAATCCAAGAAACGCAGTGCTACTCGACACCAAAGGAGCCAAAGGAAGGGCACTATGAGCCGAGACATCATAATAGAGGAAAAGCAAACACAACAACAACTTTTCAAGTCGGAGAGGGTAGCAAGCCTCGTGGAAAGTCTATCTTGGATACAACACCTACAATCAAACCAAGTATTACATGTTTCACAACAAAGCAGGTCATTCTATCTTGAAGTGCAAACAATTGGAAGAATTCATCGCCAGATAATTCAATAAGGGGGAATTGATAGAGGATGATGCTCAAAAGTTTAAGGCTCAGAAATGGAAAGAAGTCGAGTTGCATGAAGCAATTTTCAAGTCAGTAGGTCCAAATAGCGATACTCTAGAGACAGCCAAGCGACAAAAACTGGTTGGGGACAACACCGAGTCTGGTGACCCAAAGGTTGTTGTCGGTGTAATCATGGGTTGATTATAGTTCTGTGATGACACCATCCGTTTGATCAAGAAATACGAGCGGAAAATTGTTGCTTCGATTAATCTAGAACCTTTAGGGGAGAATACACAGACAGTAGACTCGACAATAACATTCACAGTTGAGGATGTTAAATGAGTTATTTTTCTACAAAATGATTCCATAGTCGTCAAACTTTGAGTTGCAGACTGTGATGTTTCACAAATTCTCATCGACACTGGGAGCTCGATTGATATGATCTTCAAGGAGACATTAGACAATATGTCATTGCTATATGCTCAACTTAAACCAATAGACAAAACTCTGCATTCGATGGAAGCACAATCAATGCAATCGGAATGGTGAAACTAGCAGTCCGAGTTGTGGGAATGACTCGATGGATCAAGCTACTTGTTGTAGACAAACCGCCAATATACAACATGATCCTGCGAACGCTCTGGATACACACGATGAAATCTTTTCCATCCAGCAATCATCAATGTGTTACAATTCCGATAAGTGAAGGAGTCTACACACTTAAATGAGAGAAAAGATATATAGAACTTGCTTCATCGTCGAGTTAAAGTTGCAGAACAGATCATGCATGATGACAACGTCAATAGAAAGAAAAGCATTGTCATAACCTCCTGCTCCGGAAAAACTAGACCAATCAACTGTAGAACTCATCAACATCGACTTGACGAATTCATCAAAATGTGTGAAGATAGGGGTCGACTTGTGCAAGCCAATTAAAGAAAAATTGATCCAAATCTTGGAGAAGAATGTGACGACATTCGCATGGACAGCGAGTGACATGCCTGGAATCAATCCAGCGATCGCAAGCCACAGGTTGAATGATCCATCATAAAAGCAAATCAAGCAAAAACAAAGGAAGCTCATATCAGAAAAAACAAAGGCCATAATTGAAGAGGTCAAAAAGCTAATAGAGATTGGATTAATTGCCGAAGTCCAAAACCCGGAATGGCTAGCCAGCCCAGTATTCGATCCAAAAAAACAGAAAGAGGCGTGTATGCGTCAACTTTTGACTTGAATAAGGCCTGCCCTAAAGGTAGGTTCCCATTGCCGAACATCGATCGAATTGTCGAGGGAACTACATGAAATGAACTTCTTTCGTTAATGGATGCTTTCTCGCGATACAACCAGATTCGGATGCATTCTGATGATATGGAGAAAACTTTGTTCATCATGGAGCAAGGAACCTATTGCTATAAAGTTATGCCATTTGGATTGAAGAATGCAGGAACAACCTATCAGCGATTGGGGAATAAGATGTTTTCTGACAGACAAGGGCAAATGATGGAAGTATACATAGACGACATGCTGGTCAAATCATTAAAGATAGAAAATCATGTCGATTATTTAGCCTATTGCTTTCAAACGCTGAATGAGTACCAGATGAAGCTCAACCCGGCGAAGTGTACTTTTGGGGTGACCTCAGGGGAGTTCCTTGGATACATAGTCCCTCAAAGAGGTATCTGATGTGTGTGATTTTTGATAGTTTTAGAGTCTTATTTTAGGTCACTTTGCATTCATCTAGCTAGACTTTCCTTGCATTTATGTCCGTTTAGGCTTGTTTTGCATTCTTGGCATTTGCATTTGGAGTTATGGAGTTAATTTAGGTAAATGGAGCGGAAGAGGAGCAAAACTGCGGCTAAGAAGAAATGGAGCAGCTGTTGGAACGTCTAAGTCAAGAATAATCGTACACCCTCGGATCACTACCTTGAAGCTCGTACACGAGGAGTACCAAGAACACTTGACAAAGGCCACCTCGGGGATTTACCTCAATCTATCTGCTGAGAGGAAAGATCGGTGCGGGGCAAAGACTCATCCTTCTTCACGACAAATGTCACACCCGGAGCCACAACTTAGTCAAGAACCACGAGAACAAAGACATGAAGCGTTGTTCTGTGCCCAAGCTCGCGCAAGGTCTCTGAGGGAAGCTTCACTAACTGCCTGGTTGACCAACTTAAGTCGGTTTGACCACTAGGGTTATGAGAATGACCCTATAAATACCCCTCTAATGACACTCTTATCATTATCTGATGTTCAGCCAAAAAATACTCTCTCTTTTATTGTTGTTTTACTTTAAGCTTGTTTTTAAGGTTGGTACTCTTTAATGGTTATCAAGGGAAGGATTTAGTATATTGCTTGTTATCATCATCTTTTCTTCTTCTAAATTTAGCTTCTTTACCATAATCATGCAATCGGAATCTACCCCATTCCTCACCCCTCTCAGAATGAGGAGCGAGTAGATCCTTTTGATCACGAGGATGGGGAGGTTGGAGGTGAATCTGTTCATTCCCTCGCCTTGCTAACCGATCATAACATCGATCTCTTCTAGTAAGGGCAAGCTTAATGATTATCTCTTCATGATAAGTTGAGATCTAATATGGGTCATGACCGAAGGCTAGCACCAATGGAAATGAAGGCCCGGATCCTTACTAGGGATGGCTTAATCCACCGAAGAGAGAATTAACATGTGGATCGGTCATTAGACGAGCTGGGCAAGGCTTTATGGGTCCGGTTTGGTGAGATCACGGCGAGAGTCAGAATGGATCAGCTCATCCGGATCGAGATCCTCACCGCAAAAGCGGGCTGATCTAACCAATCTCCCGGTCTAGAGATTGCTCAAAGAATGCAGCGAGTCGGATTGGCGAGTTTACCGACGATCAACCTCCAAAACCTCTTGATCCTTCTTTCTAGCATTGCTTAAACCCTTATTTTCATTTTGTACTCAGTTTTTGCATCATTTCTCTGTTTTGCTATTTTGAATTCTGTTTTCTTTTTCGTCTCTAGCTTATTTTGTCCTTTGTGCTAGTTTGCTAGTTTAATATTTTTTAGAGCCTATCATTGTGACGGAATGTTAGATTGACTTGAATTAATATTTGGTATTAGATAGATTTCTTGCAAGCATTTCTGAGTATTGGTTCGACAAAACCACTCTACTCACTACCATACTCTATGATTTGATAGAAGAATCGTAAAAAGGCTTTTATCAAATCGGCGTCGTTGCCAAATCGGATTTTCGCTTGTTTCAATTTATAATTTACAAGTCTTAGGATCAAGTTGCGTGTTTACTGCTTAGGTAACTTGTCTTTGCTTCATGCAGCTTGGATCTATAAGGACCAAGCTTCAATCATATTGACAAGTCGTTGTTTTCTGTTCTTGTAGGCCTTGCAGGTTAACCTCGACTTTGGGACCAAGGACAGACTCAGAATCTTCAACCTCGGCTTACCTCCTGTGAGTTCAACGAGAACTCCGAACAAGTTGATCAGTTGATGCACACGCGTTTGAAGGGCTCTCACAACCTTCAGCCACTCATCGACAACATCAATCTCCTTCCTCGTGAACTCAGACAACAACGCACGAGAATGCAGCAGCCACAGCCCTATTTGGACAATACAACACCAGGCAAGACGATGGATGGACACCACCGTTACCTAAAGAAGCCTTCCACCAGGCGCGAGTACACACTCAAGCTCGCTGCCCTCGCTACATTGGTGCGAGTGATGCTCCGAGCATTCATACTCAACAGAACGGCATCCAACTGCATCAATGGAGTGAGTGAAGACGCGCTGAAGCTAAGTCTCTTTTCTTTCTCTCTTGGAGATAGAGCACATCGATGGGAGAAGCACCTACCCCCAGGCACCATAACTACTTGGCCAAACTGCAAATGCCTATTCCTCACCAAGTTCTTTTCAAATTCGAGGACAGCCAAGCTCCAGAATAATATCTCCAACTTCGTGCAGCAAAGCACCAAGTCACTTGCCGAGGCGTGGGAGCGAGACAAGACATATCAGTCTCAATGCCGACATCACGGTTTCCTGGAGGACACTATCCTCAACAACTTCTACCGAGGAGTCCATCTGAGGATCCGTATGCTTCTTGATACTGTGAGCCACGGTAGTTTTTTGCAACACGAGATCGCTGAGGAAAGAGCACTCGTACAGAACCTCGCCCTAGCTGATGGTTAATATCGCAAGGAGTACAACCAGCTGTACGTGGTACTTCTGAATCCGATACATCCGCGCAAAAGGAGTTGAAAGAACTACACAAAACTTGGACAAACTGCTCATGGTCCATACAAAGCAAGTACATCTCGTAGAAGAAGATATGATACAAGAAGGAGAGGATGAACAAGTTGAAGAAATTTGCTTTGATCAAAATAAAGGAGGATCAAAACCATGGGTAAACTACGAACAAAACCCAAACTTGAGCTATAGAAACACGAATGTAGAAAACCCACAAGATCAAGTCTATTCACCAAAGCAAAGGGCATGGATTCCAAAGGAGCAATGGAAACAAAGCCTCAAACGAACACCAGCTGTAACACTACCACAATCCACACATGATGGTTCACCGGACAAAATGAATTTGCTTCAACAAATACTCCTAAACCGCTCATTAAACATAAATCACTAAAAAGTTTCGAGAGGTACATAGTCGCATTGACACTACTTACAATGATCTCAATTGCAAATTTGAGACTCTCAATGCAAGATTGAAATACGTGGAAAGTAATCAACCCTCATCATCAACAAAAACCACCGGCCAACTTCCCGAGAAAGTTGTCCAAAATCCTAAGGAGTACACAGCCCAATCTATCACTCTTCGTACCGGTAAAGTGTTTCCACTAGTTGTTAAACCGAAGGAACACGCTGAGGACAGCGTTATTCAAGAAGGGGGAGCAGAACTAATCAAGGATAAAGCCAGTCATGAACAACTCATGGATACACCGCACGCCATAGCCGCGAGGAGAGGTTGATGACAGTTTGATTACTGGAAAAACTGCCAATTCCACACAACTCAGGGAGATCCCTCGCATGCCTGTGAAGCGAGGAGAAGAATCAGATGGTCCCAAGTAGAACACAACTGAAGGAGACGCACCTGTGGTAGGTACAAAAGCTAAGGCACCTTTCCCCTCTAGATTGAAGAAGAATCAAGCTGAGAAGCAAAGGGTCCCTTTTGACAAACAAATTAGCACTTTTGATCTAAAAATACCCATCTTGGATACTTTTGCTTTAATCGCTCAATACAAAAATTTTTGAAGGAAACTCTTAAGGGAAGGGAGGAAGAATGCATGGGACCCAAACATATGGATCAATCTTGGTACCAGTTTTGCCACACCAAAGGAAAAGGCTCATTGCGGAAAAATTGGATGACCCAGGGAGTTTTACACTTCCATGTGTTGCGGGCCATTTAATGTTCATCAACTGCTTTTGTGGTCTCGCGGCATCTATCAGTCTCATTCCACTAATTGCTATTCAGAAGTTGGGGTACTCTAAGTTGAAGGAGTGCAAGATATCGCTGGTCCTCACGGACAGAACCACTAGGAGGCCGAGGGGACTACTAGATGATGTACCTGTGAGTGTTGGCAATGTTCTAGTCCTGACAGATTTTGTGGTATTGGAATTGGATGAAGAGCCTATGGATCCACTGCTATTGGATAGACCATTCTTGGCATCAGTTGAAGCATTGATTGATGTAAGGAACATGACAATTGAGTTGAAGGTTGGAGATGGTATTGGAATGATCTTCGACCTTAAAGAAGGAAGAAAGAAGCCCACTATTGATGGACAACGTTTTGAGATCAAAGGAACCATTAGAGGAATGGTCGAGGAAGTAATCAAGGGAGCTCTGGTTTCCCTCACAAACCCATACTAGAGAGAGTATGGAGAGTCAAGCTTGTGAGTCTAAACAAGCCCACTTGGAAGGGAATCCCATGTTTATCATTTACTTTTAAAACTCGTTTCGTTTTTTTTAAAGTAGTTTTAGCTTTGTCTAGTTTTGAGAACACTTTTCTTTTTATCTTTGTTTTTATGGGTATTTGGTAAGCCAATATGTGTCTCAGGTACAAGGGGACCAAGAAAATCATCGTGGCAGCATTTATGGCAAATTTGAGGAAGCGATACCCCAAATAAGCAAAGAACGAGCATGACTCGCATATGATCCTCAGAGACTAAGGGTGAGGAATGAGATGAATTTGGCGAGGAACCAAAATCCCTTAGGGCATGAGGCCGAGGAAGGTGTGCGAGTAGTGTTGAGATTGCCTTGAACACCACTCATGGACCTACTTGCACACCTTAGTATCATTATATATAGAGTTCTAGCCAAATTAATCTCATTGCATTTAAAACACACTTGCCATTCAGTGAATTCTTGAACTTGAGCTTAATCATATAAGTGCCTCAAACTAAGCTTATCTTAATAATGTGGCTAATTGTTTATTGTTTTAGATATTGCCACATACAGGGAACTAATTAAGACTCAGAATAGTCAAAAGGCAGAGCAACAAGAGCAATTCAAGCTTGGTCTATCTGAATGGGTGTTCAAGCCTCGGCTATGACTACGAGGAGAAGGAGCAAGGTATCAAGCTGACGGGTACATAGGAACAGAGAGTTGTCCTGGTTCCAGCTCACCAAGTAGGGCCCATGAGCTAACAACATTAGCTAAAATCAAGGAATGGCCAAACCAAGGTCGGACTAATCCAACGGTTGAGATTGTCCAAGATTTCAAAATTTGAAATCAACAGCTTGGATGGAGTCAGACCGCGTGGACAAATCGCAAGGCAGCTTGGGAAACCGAGATTGTCTCCTCCTCCTTCCATATTTTTCTCTAAAAAGCCCTAGAAAGATTCCCTGTATATTTACTCTCAAGCGCATTACACACAAAACTCTCTCTTGATTTTGCGCCGGAGAAAAGATTGGAGAGAGGAAGAAGATTTCGAGTTCGAGGATCTATAGCGAGTTCAAGTTCTCCGAGTTAAGAAGACTTCTTCTCACAAACATCAAAAATGTCTTTAGGGGATAAGAGAAAGAGCAAGAAAATCCGCAGCAAGTTCATGCAAGACGCACAGAGAGCTAGGTGGAGAGAGATGGAGGCAGGATTGGAGGATTCACCGTAGATTCGCACGTATAGAAGTCGTAAACCCAGAACTCGCCGTTTTATTCTCCAATTGGACGTTAAGGACGATGCGGGCATTCAAACAAAGAAAGAAATTCCGGTCAAGAAGACGGCAAGGAAGTCGGCGGATGAGCCGATGGACTGGAAAAGAAAAGGGAAGCAAATAACCTTGCCATCTCCAAGCGAGGATAGTGACTCCAACAGCGCGTACTGTCAGGCCTCACCTATGGATGTCGAGTCCGAGAGCGAGGACAAGAGAACAACCAGCTCTGCGGCTGGAAAGTAAGAAAAGACGACCAAGTTCCAGAGAGATATTGAAGATCTAAAATGGAGCGGTTACTCGTTGAAGGAGGCAAGGATGGCCTACGAGGAAAGACAGACAACGAAGAAGGGGAGAGCCGCAAGAAAAGCCAACAACTGCGACCAAGCTTACTAGGCTCTCAGCATGATAGGTATTAAAGGAACCTATTTTCCGCACATCTGGACAATGAAGAGACTAAATATCACCGAGGATATAGACAAGATCTTCACCTCATTGGGAAGCTCCTACATTGAGGAGACTTTGCAATTTCTATCAACCGTAGACCTCCGGGTATACTAAAAGAAAGTACCTGAATTGATAAAGAAGAATGGAGCCGGATACATAACATTCATAGTGTATAACAAGCTATACACCGTGACATTTAAACAAATGGATAGGATTTTCGGCTTCCCATCCGGAGACTCGTGTACCCAGAAATAGGTGACGAGGAGACCGACAAGGTGTGGAACATGCTGACAGGTTATGGGTATGACTCCTCACGGAGTAATGGGAACTGGATCCGGAACCCCGCCATCAACTATGCAAGAAGGGCCATTGTCATTGTACTTTTTGCTAGACCCTCCACCTCGCCAATCAACCTCGGAGAAATGCAAATGATGGTCATGGCGATGAAGGAAATAGTTGGATCTACTCCAAGTGGCATGCAAATTGAAGGAAATTCCAGGATGTCGTTTGTCTTGGCCAAGCAACTTCTAACTTACCGCAGTCGGGCGATGACAAAGCGGGAAGAGGAATCGGTAATGCAAAACATATCTACATTGGTGGTGTGGTTGCTCGAATTTTGGAGGCCTGCAGAGTACCCTTTAACATGGAAAACGAGAATTGGGTAGAGCCTCAATTCATGGATCTGAGGTTCCTTCAAGGAGCATGCCTCTTTGCTAAAGGCGAGTTTGAAGGCCGAGCTGTGTACAATTTCGACCACCCAGAGAAGAGGAACGCTAGAATCGCTCCCTTGCCCTGAATATCTCTCACTCAAGGCAAGAGAGAATGTGATTTTCATCCCGCCCCTCGTATCCCTACTCGGTGAAGACCTGCGAGGACAACAACCCTAGCAAGCCGAGGAGGAAGTAAATGAGGAAGATGTTGATCCGGAGTCCTACCTTTTCAAGGAGTTCATTGAGAAGAATCAAGGCACCGCAACCAAGGAAGCCCACAAGTGCTGGAAAGCTCCAAAAATTGGGAAAGTGGTTGCTAAAGAAGGTGAAGGGCTTTGAAAAGGAAAAGGAGGAGTGGCACAGTGAGCAAAAACAACTATGGAAGGCAATTGATGGGCTGCAATCATCAGTTAGAAGAATGGCACCTCATCCTCACACACATGACTCGCCGCCACCAGCGAGGAGGCACTCAACCTCAGCGGGTACCAGTTCTAGCAAAGTGCACCAAGAGCAACCATAACGCCAATCAGTGGACATCACTCGGGTGTACAAGAGGACCAGAAAAAAGAGCCATAGACGTTGGGCAGAACAAAGACAGACATCCCAGCAGGATCCTTCACATGCGTCCTTTGCTGATCACGACCGCGAGGAGCACTTTGACAGACTACAGCACATCGCACCTTGCAAAGGATTAGCTCCACGAGGGAATCTAAAACCTCACAGTTACACTCTTGAGGACATGAACGCCTCAACTGATCACTTTTTCGAATTTTAGGTACCATACACCAAAACCTTTGTACATACATTTTTATCTTCTTTGTTTTCGTTTTTTGTTTGTCTAGACAACTCTCTTAGACTTTTCTGCACACAAAGGACTGTGTGATTTAAGTTTCGGGAAGGGGTCTAGAGTACTCTGAAATTGTTTCTTGTGTTCTTATTTTCCATTTTGCATACATTCACTTAGGTTGTAAAAATCCGTTTAGATTTTCTTTGTTGCATTTCATAGCATCTAAGACATAGAAAAAACCAATAATAATAATAATAATAATAAAATTTTGAAAATCAAATCCAAAAAAATAGAGTGTTCATATAGTTCCATCCACTTATCTTTGTCTTTATGTTGCATTCGTATAGGATTCATGTATTTGAACTTGTAATGTGGGAATGATCTTGATGATGGAAAAACCTTGTTAAGTTAGCTAGTAACTATTTTGAATGCTCTTGATTGGTAAATGGACGTTTTGGAAAGTTTTTAGGCATATCATTCATCTTAGTGAACTTTGCTTGTGTTGTGTCTTGAAAAAGCCTTGTTTCATTCCTCTTCATGACAAAGGTGACGTGTGTGATTTTTTATGGTTTTAGAGTCTTATTTTAGGTCACTTTGCATTCATCTAGCTTGACTTTCCTTGCATTTAGGTCCGTTTAGGCTTGTTTTGCTTTCTTTGCATTTGCATTCGGAGTTTTGGAGTTCATTTAGGTAAATGGAGCAGAAAAGGAGCAAAAGTGGAGCTAAGGAGAATTAGAGCAACTTCTGGAACGTCTAAGTCAAGAATGATCGTGCACCCTCGGATCGCTACCTCAAAGCTCATACGCGCGGAGTACCAAGAACACTTGACAAAGGCCACCTCGGGGACTTAACTCAATCTATCTGGCGCGATGAAAGATTGGTGCGGAACAAAGACTTATCCCTCTTCATGACAAAGGTCACACTCGGAGCCACAACTTAGTCAAAAACCACCAGGACCAAGACATGAAGCGTTCTTCGGTGCCCAATCTCGCACAAGATCTCCAAGGGAAGCTTCACTGACCGCCTGGTTGACCAACTTAAGTCGGTTTAACCATTAGGGTTATGAGAATGATTATATAAATACCCTATAATGACCCTCTTATCACTATCTGATGTTTAGCCGAAAAAATACTCTCTCTTTTATTGTTGTTTTCCTTTAAGCTTGTTTTTAAGGTTGGTAGTATTCTTGCAATTTTAGCTTCTTTAGCTTCTTTACCGCCGATCAACCTCCCAAACCTTTTGATGCTTCCTTCTAGCATTGCTTAAACCCTTATTTTCATTTTGTACTCTATTTTTGCATCATTTCTCTATTTTGCTATTTTGAATTCTGTTTTATTTTTGTCTCTAACTTATTTTGTCTTTTGTGCTAGTTTGCTAGTTTAGTATTTTTTAGAATTTATCATTGTGACAGGATGTTTGATTGACTTGAACTAGGATTTGGTATTAGATAGATTGCTTGCAAGCATTTTCAAGTATTGGTTGGACAAACCCACTCTACTCACCACCATACTATATGATTTGATAGAAGAATCGTAAAAAGGCTTTTATCAGTATCGAAGCTAACCCAAAACAGGTCACGACAATTCAGGAGCTACCTTCTCCGAAGAACAATCGAGAAGTGTAGAGGCTAACAGGTCGTATAGTGGCTTTAAACCATTTTATATCCCGCTCAACGGATAAGTGTCTCCGATTCTACAACTTGCTGCACAGAAATAAGGACTTCAAGTGGAACAAAACTTGAGAGAAGGTTTGGCTGAGTTGAAGGAATATCTTTCAACACCACCAATCCTTGTGAAACCTGAAAATGGAGAACCATTAAACTTATACATTATAGTTTCTACATCAGGGTAAGTGGCGTGCTAGTTCAAGATGACAGAGGAACTTAGCACCCAATCTTCTACGTCAGCAAGTCATTGGATGAAACCGAGTCCAAATATCCGACTATAGAGAATCTCACATTAGTAGAAGTAACCTCAGCAAGAAAGTTGTGAGCTTACTTCTAGTCTTATATCGTTAGAGTAGTAACGAATCAACCCCTACAAACAATACTAAACAGCCCAAATCAATCGGGGTGCTTGACCAAGTGGGAGATCGAGTTAAGCGAATATGACATCGATTTTAAAGGGCGAACAACTGCACAATCCCAAGATTTAGTCGACTTCCTAATCGAGCTATCCCTCGATCTGGAGCCTCTAGAGTCAGAAAAAACTCTTCAGACATGGAAGATATACACAGATGGATCTTTGTCTTAGCACAGCTTGGGAGTCGGCATGCGACTAGAAAGCCTGACACGAGAAGTTTTATAGCAACCATTCTGACTTGCATTTCGGGCATCCAACAACGAAGCAGAATATGAAGCATTGATCACAGGAATAAAGTTGGCCAAGGAGGTTAGAGCAACCGATATCAATTGCTATTGCTATTCCCAGCTAGCCATTAAACAAGTTAATGGGGGCTATGACACAACAAATGTTCGCATTGAAGCTTATCTTAAAATTGTTAAAGAATTGGTTCAGGATTGGAGGTTCAAGATCATAAAAATATCCAGATCCAAGAATACCTCAGTTGATGCTCTATCAGCTCTTACATCCACAACTTACCCTATTTAGAGACGAATAATACTAGTGGAAAGTATAGCTCGCCCGAGTATAAGTTTACCAAAAGGAGACCTTGAATTTGTCTGGGATATAGACGACATTCAGGGTGAATCCAATACCAAGATGACAGACGCCAAGGAGACAAGCAAGCCAAAGGCTGATTGGCGATATAAGATCCTCGCATATATCCTTGATGGCAAAACGCTGGAGGATAGATGGGCCGCTCGTTGTCTCAGAGCCAAGTGCGCTTTCTACGCCTAAGTCGGTGAGAAGCTTTATCGAAGGATACAAACGGAGTATTACTTACTTGTGTTCATGGTGATTAAATTGACGAGATCATCAAAAAGATGCATGACGTAGCTGGTGGAAACCACAACAATGGAAGAACGCTTGTACAGAAGATCGGGACACTCGGTTACTATTGGCCGACTATGGCAAAAGAATGTGCTCCATACACGGCTAAATGTGATAAATGCCAGCAACACGAACACATTATTCACACCCCTACCAAGGCACTAACCTCAGCAATCATGCCTTATCTGTTCATGAGATGGGCAATGGATATAGTTGGACCATTACCATCATCTTGACAAAAGTGATTTATGCTTATCATGATGGATTATTTCTCAAAGTGGGTCAAGACAGAAGCTTATTCTCAGATAATGGATAAAGACGTGATCAAATTCATATGGAAGAATATCATCTGTCAACATGGGCTACCTTACGAGATTATGACAGATAACTAATCTCAATTCATTTAGGCAAAATTCACCACCTTTTGCGCAAGATGGAATATCCAAGTAAGCTAGTCGACTCCTCGGAACCCAGAAGGAAACGGTCAAGTAGAGGCCACAAATAAAAATCCTCGATGATTTGAGGAAAAGACTTTCCGAGAAAAAGGGAAGTTGGGCATCCGAGTTGGATAGCGTGTTATGGTCACATCGCACTACACCTAGACGTTTACCTGGACATACTACATTTCCCTTTCTCATGGAATGGAAGAAATGTCTCTAGCGGCGATAGCTGTACCGACTTTACACCGAGAGATATTCCCAGAAAATGAGGATTCTAACAACAATGATATAGAAAACAACATTGACAACTTGGAAGAAGAACAAGACAAAGCACTTCTCCGAGTAAAGAACTATCAACAACAAGCCGAAAAGTACTACAATAAGAAAATACAAGGAAGACACTTTGCGGTAGGGGATATTGTACTTCAAGTTTGAAAACATGGCTGAACTTAATGCGGGAAAACTCAGTGCGAATTGAGAAGAGTCGTACATCGTTTACAAGATTGTGAAACCAGGAGTTTACAAGATAGCTACTATGGATGGAGCAACGATTCCACAAAGCTAGAATTCTATCAACCTGAAGCAATATTTCTATTAAGGACTCACCAACTCGATGAACTCGATGCATTACTTAACACATCCATTTTTATTTAAGTATGTATTGAGAACTACATATTGGCTTGATCCCTTCGGGGTACGTATGTAGCTTTCGGGATAGAACTCAATAAAAATTTTACAAGTCCCTTTTCGGGTTAAAAAAAGAAAAAAAAAATGGGTTACACCTTAAACTCTCAAAAATACGAGGTCAAATTCTCGCTAAGACAAATGCAAGTCTACCCTTTTAGCCGAGTCTTAAAACCTCACTGATTATTAAAACCTTGCTGAATCCAAATCTTGAAAAATGCCTATAAGAATCTAGTTCTTATCTTCAGCCCAGTCTTAAAACCTCTACAAGTCTAATCCCAGGAACCTAGTTCTTATTTTTAAGCCGAGTTTTAAAATCTCGCCAAGTGTAACCTCAAAAAACTTAAACGAGAAAATTCTCACTCCTTTTCCAAAAGATAGTCTTCAGCTATCCCAAGATCAAGTTCTCATAAGCGCTAACAGAGCCAAAATTTCACAACTATAACATTGTCTTCAGCGAAGAAAAAAGATATCCTCAAATAAGACGAGTCTAAATCTCGCCGAGTCCCTAAAGTCATGCTCTTATTCAAAGCCGAGTCTAAATCTCGCAGAGTCCCTAAATTTTTGCTCTTATTCAAAGTCAAGTAAAAATCTTGCCGAGTTCCTAAAGTCTCGCTCTTATTAAAGCCGAGTCCACATCTAGCTGAGTCTCTTAAAATCTCGTCCTTTGTTAAGCCAGGTCTAAACCCTACTGAGTCTTAAAATCTCGCAAAGTCTTAAAATCTAGCATCACTATAAGTTGAGTCAACAAAATTTGGTCAAAGCCAAAGACTCCAAATCATAAGTAACTGGGTTCTGAAAACTTCACTAAAAGTAAAAATTTCGAATTTCTAAAGAAAGAAGAAGCAAACAAAACAGCAAAAAATCATAAACTTTAAAGTAACGTTATATTGTTTAAACTCCTCCCATAGGAGGGACATATGTACTATTACAAAAAAAATGAAGATAAAAAAAGGAAAAAAGTTAAATAAGGACGCCTGTCTCGGCCTGCTCTACGACATCTTTATCCTTCTCAACCAAGTCATCCCTTTCGTCTACCTTTAAAGAAATAATATCTTTGTTTGAGCAATGCCAGTCAAAACTCCGAATTGGAACATAGAAAATTTTAAAATTCTTATACTAACCTGCGGGCAATCCCCAGTTTTAGGATCAACTACTTCATTCTGATCAGCTCTAAATACCAACACCTCGTTCCAAGCCAAAACCGTCTCCTATAGGAGAGATGAGTCACAAAATTCGAAAGATAGAACAGTCTGGTCGTCAGTATTTAAACTCACGGCAACCTGATTTGCAACATCCATCGGGGTCCTCGCAAGACCCGAAGCCCCAAACATGATGATATCATAATCTACTGAGACTTTCCCTTTCAATAGACGCTGCAAAAGGTTGTCATAGCCGCATATTTGAGCAACTGACAAGAAAGCGGATAGGCTGGAATTAAGGAAATCAAAATGATCTGAGATCCTCTTGAAGAGTGATAAAGACGTTTTTGTGGTTTCTACTGTATCAAATCATTGAGGTGGTGGATAAGTAATGGATGTCGAACGAATACTCGGATGTGTTTACAGGCAATCCAAACTATGTGATTCATCTAGATCAAGCTCACCTATCATAAACATTTGTCACTTATCTATGAATCATTTCAAATCAAGCATAAGGACAAAATAAGCTAAATGACAAAAATAAAACAGGATGATGATTGTCGAAACAAAAAAATGGCAACAAAACAGAGTACAAATAAGATTCAAGAAATAATAAAAACAAGGATCTTGAGTAGTGGGTCAAGGATCAGAGATGATCTCGGCAATCCATACTCGTTGATTGGCCAAGGCGAGGGATCTCTAGAGAGAGAAAAATGTAAGATCAACCCACTCTTGTGGTGAAGATCTCTATCGAAACCGGATGGTCCAATACGACATGAGTCGTTATCATTCCAGTTCGGATGCATAAAGCTTGGATCTAATTCATCTAATGAATGATCTGCACTTAGATCTCTCTTTGGCGGATTAATTTATCTCTAGCGAGGTTTAAAGGCACTCACTTCCACAAGCTCCTAATGTGCGGTTATGATTCGGATAGTGCCTCAGCTAATCAGAAAGAGACAAGCATTAAGATCACCTTGCTAGAAGAGATCTACATGAACGAGTGATCAATCAAATGTGGGTGTCACCGTTTTCTCCTCCGATCTTCCCATCCTTAAGATCTACGCGGAGTTAATCCATCGTTATTTTGTGAGGAGCGAGGAGTGTGATAGATACTACAAGAATTGTAAAGTAAATAAAGCTAAATATAGATAGAAAAGAAAGAACAACAACTAAATTACTTCATCAAGCATCCAAATCATTCAATACTCAATCCATCATAAGAAAGTTAAGAACTTTAAAAGCTAGATCTAAAACCTTATGAAAACGGCGTACAAAAAAGGTATCCTTTTTCCAAATCCAAAAAAATCAGATAGATAAACTTTATTTAAAAGGGGGTATTTGTAGGGTAATCCTCCTAAAGCTAATGGTCAAACTGACTTAATTCGGTCAACCAGGCAGTTTGTAAAGTGATCCTCGCAGGTGCTTGTGCGAGTAGGGACTGCGAGGTCCAATTCAGGTGATTGACTTGTGATCTTGTTGCGAGCCCAATGTCCAAGGATGATTCCAAGATAGAGTCTTCAGGTCTTGTATCAGTTCTCCGGTACATCCTGATACACGATCCAAGGGTGCTTCTAAATGATAGAAGTGGTGGAGATTAGACAAAGGGAAACTCTAGGTGGTGATGAAGGTGAAGTGATTGACTCGCTCAATCAATGGTTGAACAAGAATGCTTGAAACACTCAAAAAATCTTAATTCGCAGACCAATAGACCAGAAGTATCTGTCACACTTAAGATCTAAAGATATGAACAAAAGAGAACAAAGAAATCCACCTAAGACTATAATGAACTAACACAAAGAACTCGGTCTTTGAAAAGAAATGATAAACTTTATTAAATCAATGCTCAAAGGTTGGTTTAGTGTGAAATGAAAAGGAGCTCTTATAGGCTCAAAGACAACGACTCTAAGGCCTAAAACAAGAAAGAAATCAAAAACTCAAGAAAACTAGCCATTGGACAATAATGAGCAAATCGGGCAAAATAATGGATGTGCGGCCTCCTTTGTATCTGGTCGGTTTAAGGAGATAAGTCAGCTTCTTTGTAACATTCTATTCATCATTGAAGTTGTCCAAATTGCAGAAGTCTTGGTGATAGAGCCGTTG
>OVBA01001440.1:0-43714 GCA_900406435.1 Lepidium aucheri | reverse complement strand
ATCTAATGGATGTTGTGACAACATATCTATATGGATCACTTGATAATGAAATATATATATAAATCCCACNATCCAAAAAGGATTAAAGATGCCTGAAGCATTGGGTTCAAAACCGAAAGAAATATGTTCAGTCAAATTACAACGATCACTCTACGGATTAAAACAATCCGGACGCATGTGGTATAATCGCTTAAGTGAATATTTGTTGAGTAAAGGATATAGCAACGATCGATATGCCCTTGTGTATTTATTAAGAAATCTATATTTGGGTTTGTGATCATTGCTGTATATGTTGATGACTTGAACATAATTGGAACTCAACAAGTAATTGATGAGAGAAGAACTCATATGAAGAAAGAGTTTGAAATGAAAGATCTTGGACAGATAAAATTCTGTCTTGGACTCCAGATCGAGTATCTTCAGAATAGAATTTTTGTACATCAATCAAATTATACAAAAAAGGATCTTAAAATGCTTTTACATGGATAAAGCGACTCCTTTGAGTACTCCAATGGTCAATAGATCACTTAATATCGATAAAGATCCATTCCGACGTTGTGAAGATAACAAAGAGGTATTGGGTCCTGAAGTACCTTATATGAGCGCTATTGGTAGACTCATGTATCTTGCAAATTGCACTAGACCAGATATAGCATTCGCTACTAATCTACTTGCAAGATAGAGCTTGTCACCTATGCGTAGACACTATAACGCAATAAAACATGTATTTCTTTATCTTCAGGAGACAATTGACTTGGGATTATTTTATAATAAAAATTCTAGTTTCGATTTAGTTAATTTTGTAGATGCTGGCTATTTATCAGACCCACACAAATCTCGATCGCAAACTGGATATGTATTCACAATTGGAGGCACTACAATTTCTTGGCATTCCCAAAAGCAGACCCTGGTCGCTACCTCTTCAAATCATGCAGAAACAATTGCACTTCATGAAGCATGTAGAGAATGTGTATAGCTCAGATCTATGACTCAACACATACAAAAAGTGAGTGGAATAACCATAAATAAAGAGCCAACAAAATTGTTTGAAGACAATGCTGCTTGTGTCGCTCAACTCAAAGAGGGTTATATCAAGAGCGATCGAACGAAGCATATTCCCCCAAGATTTTTCTCCTACACACATGAACTCGAGAAGAATAAAGAAGTGGATATTCAATATGTTCGGTCAACAGACAATGCAGCAGATCTATTTAGAAAGGCACTTCCCACTACAATGTTCAGAAAACATGTTCACAACATTGGAATGCGTTGTCTACGAGATCTATAAAGAAGAAGATACATCTACTATCTCAAGGGGAGATTATATCAATGTACTCTTTTTCCCTTAGTCATGGTTTTTATCCTACTGAGTTTTTCCATGACAAGGTTTTTAACGAGGTAGTACATAATACAATGGTGTCCAAGGGGGAGTATTATAAATATGACAAATGACAAATGTTATAAAATTTGACAAGTGTTAGATTGATTCATCAACACTTGTTGAGTCAATGGACTAGTGTTGCTTCTCTTGTTACACATGTCATAGTTTGGACTCCATTGTAAAACCTATATAAGGAGAACCATAGCTCCACATAAATCACAAGTTGTAGAGATTTTTTCATGTACTCTCTCTCATATCTCTCTCTCGCTCTTTATATTTCAAATATCTTTTTATTTTTCTAATTCCATAATATTAAATACAATATATATATATAGATACATAATTATAATATAATAAATTGCAAAATATATAGATAATAATAATATAACAATATATAAATAATTATATCATAACATAGACCATATATAAAAAAAATTGTAATTCCCACAACAAAAAAAATATTTAATCCTATATAACAAAGAGATAAGAAGATAGTGATCTCAAAATAAAATCAACTACAACAATGAATCAAAGTCTTTTTATGATTTAAGGAATTCTCATACAACATTCTCGAAGATAGACTCATGGACAATATTAAATCTAAATATTAAATAAATTATGTAATTTGAGATTTGAGAATAATAAACATAAAATGCTAAAGTGTATGTAATGAATTTTATTATATATGATAATTAACCTTTTTTTTTTGATATAGATAATTAGCCAAACTTGATTTTATGTTTTATAACTTCGACATTTGGCATCCACAATTTCAAGGATGATCAAAGAACTCTATAAGCTAAAACCAAGGTCAATTTATGGATTTATCACAAAAATATTTGGAATAAAAAATATATAAAAGAAAAATTATGAGAAAAGATATGATAATACGGAGACAAAGAGGCAATCATAGGCATCTATATGTTTATCTTTGGTCCCTCCATGATTTCATTCTTTGACTCTTTCAATTTTTTCATTTTCTTTTAATTATTACGGATATTCTATATATATAAATATATACATGCGATTACAAATCCTCAGGCATCCGGGTTCGAGTCTTCTCAAGTGCAAGGAGAAAAAATAAAGGAATTTAAAGTTTGGACTTTGGCTATGGATCGGGCTTTGTCGATCCAACTATAGTAAAGTTGACAAATATATATATATATATATATGCGATTTTATATAGGACTTTATTTGCTTTATTTTTATTTTTGTGCTTGGTGATTTTTGCCGTTGGGATTGAGATACTCCTTTTGAATAAAAACTTTAAACGATAAAGTTACAACTTGAACTAAACCGTTAATATATTTCATAATAAATATCAACTCTTTCCATTTTGATCACAATGGTCAAAAAATAGATAGGAAAATTTGTGACCATAATAAATATTAAAATAAAATTTTACATTAAAATTTGCATAAAATACGGTTAACCAAAAACATGTGTGTATATACTGGAAAACAAACCTCTATAAAATAATAATATTAGGACTACACAAAAACTATAAATTTTTATTAATTTATAAAGATTATTAATTTATCGATATAATAATTGAAATAAAAATTCAAATTAGAATCATGAAATTGTATTATTTTATAGAGATTGTTAATGAATTGAATATTAATTTAAATAAGTTATACTGTATATCTTTTCACATTAAGGTGACCATATAAAAACTAAACTATTCAAATTATGTTACATGAAATATCTTGTTGGTTTTAATTAATTCTAATTTTAGAACTATGAAACTATAAAAAGCTCAAAGAGAGTTGCAAGATCTAAAACTCAACTCCAATTGAAAGATCTCAAACTCAAAGATGGACCCATTGATTAATGTGGGGACTACTTTAATCTTAATTCATACATCATAACAGTCGTATTAGCTTATTACACCTCACATTTTCTAGTTTCAACCTCTTCTAAAATAAAGCTTCACCGAAAATTGGGAAATTAATAGTTTTTTGGATTTTTTTTTAATTTATTAAAAAAAAATTCTAGTTTATAGGAACAATGTATTCCCAATTCGGCCAAACTTCTTAAGAGTAAAACATGAAGCTTATTTTTAAGCTTATAAGTGGTACAATACATGTTTTTCTGTTTTATCTATTAGAAAATTAGGTCATACGACCATGAAATGAATAAATGATCTATTTATTTCAATCTGAGCGTATATATATCAATCTGAGGTATTATGGCATTGTGTATGATAGAAGATGCGTAGATTAAGTAAGTATTGAGAAAAAAAAGTATTTCCATTGATAAACAATTTTTTATGGGAAAAGGAAACAATTGTCTGATTTAAAACAAATGTAAAAAAAAAAAAAAGTGTATGGTGCCATGATTTTCATAATTCATGCTAACGTAAACGGATCTTCAAGGAGACCATATGTATATTTATATAAAAACAAAATCATATAATAAAAAAATTATTCGCTTTTATACAACATTACTATAGACATGTGTTTTATTTTAACTACAAAATACGAAAAATATATTAAAAAAATAAGAAAAATTGGATATGGTGTGGTCCATATGATGGGTATACTGCTCAAATTGCCTTACTTATCAAGCAACCTCTTAATTCCTTTCTGCACAAATTAGAATTAAAATTAAAATAATTAAAAAAGTGAAAAAAAATTAAATAAAACAAAAGAATAATTATCACTTCCTCTCCAGCTCGATGCCCATGTGATCTCTCTTCCTCTTCTCGTCTTTTTTTTTTTCTCTTCTTCTTTAATTTTTTACTTTTTTGTTTTGTTTTGTTTGTTGTCTTCTGTATTTAACGTCGTATAAATTCAAAAGATAGCACAATTATTTAGAAGTTATTAGAGGTTTTTATCTAGACTAACGTTTATACTACAATGTTAGTTTTTTTTTGTGATTAAAAGAAGAATGAAGTAATTATATATTACTATATAAAGAACTATAATTTTGATATATTAGTTATAGGTAAAAAAACTATTATCGGAATCTGTCGGTGCACAATCCATATATGTGATACGCTTATAATAGAAAAATTTCACCCCATAACAATCAATAATTTCAAAATTAAGGATATGACAATAATAAATTTTAATTAAGAAAATAGAACATATATCACCAAAAAACTTCTAAAAAAATTGCTTACAATATTTTTATCATGTTTTTAAAGGATTTTTTTGGTATATGTGTTGTTATTTTCCTAATTAAAATTTATCATTTTCATATTCTTAATTTTGCAATTTACAATGGTTATTGAATCAAATCACCCTTTATAATAAGATCGATCACAAAATTTAAACATATATATATATATATATATATATATATAGAAATGTATTTCTTGAAATTTGATCATTGAAAAAGTACAAAACTTTGACAAAGTTTGTAGTAATGAAACTTGACTTCTTCTTTTTGGCAACATGAAGCTCAAATTTATAATCCAAAAAGGTGATGAATTGTGAGTTCTTTTGTAAGAAATCCCTCTAAATACAACATAAAATATGAAATGAATTTTCGATGTTTTAAGGATATAAAAAGAATGTGCATACAGTTACATATACAAGCACACTGATTTACAGATAGAAATATGTATATATAAATGAAATAAAAATGAAAAGAAACCGCTTGAGAAACTCATAGCAGCTTCTTAAAACAGCAAAGGCAAAATAAAAAAGTAGGTCAGTGAATGGGTTTCAGAGCCACCTTTTCCTTTTTCTCGCTTATACTTCTTCAGTTAAAGTTTTAGATACACTCTTATTTTATATTACTATATACTTTATTAATTTATTATAATTCTTTCAAAAAAAATCTCTCCTATGTTTTAATTCTTAATTCATTTATACCTTTCAACATCCCAAACTCTCACACTTTCTCTTCTTCTTCTTCTCCTCTACCTTCGTCGTTTATAACTTGTCCCTCTCTCTCTCTATCTCTTCTCTCTCTTTTTCCTGACTTGCAGTACTGTCCAAGATCTTATTCTGCTCGACCAAGTTTGTTCTTTTAGCATAATTTTGGGGTTTTTTCCCCATAAATTCTTACTTTGTCTTCTTCTTGTGTCGGTTAGGTTTTCAAGTTAAACCCTCTTTTGTCTTGTCTCCCTCAATTTCAGTCCTTTCTTCTCTATAATATATAATAGGGTTTATTCATTTATCTCTCTATCTATCTATCTATCTATCTCTGTATCTATATATATATATACATCTACGTCAACTCTAGGATATGATCGGAAGAACTTTGTTTTTATCTTTAAACCTAAATTGATTGAAGAAGTTAGAGATCGCGCGAGATGAACAAGAGTAATCCTGCTAGTAATTCGGTGACTGGTTCGGATATAATCGACGCTAAGATCGAAGAACATCAACTTTGTGGATCTAAGAAGTGTCCAAGTTGTGGTCACAAGCTTGAAGGCAAACCAGTAAGTAATATTCCTTTTTTTTTTTCTTCTTTCATTTTTCCCATTTTATAAAATATAAATTCCTTACACCTTTCTTTTTCTCAGTTTAGGTCACTTGTAAATGATATTTTTTCAAAACAATTTTTAAATTAAAATAAAAGATAAAAAGATGAAACGAATCAATTAAGAACATCAAGAATGATGCTCTCTGTTTTATTCTTTCGCTTGCAAAAATTCAAAATCGTCTATATACGATTCTTTATATGTATAGGTTTGTATATACCTATATTCTCTTAATTATTCTTTTTATTTTTATTTTTTAGCAGGATTGGGTTGGTTTACCAGCAGGAGTGAAGTTTGACCCAACGGATCAAGAGTTGATTGAACATTTAGAAGCAAAAGTCTTAGCCAAAGACATAAAATCTCACCCTCTCATTGACGAATTCATCCCTACTATTGAAGGTGAAGATGGCATTTGCTACACTCATCCTGAGAAACTTCCCGGTACACTACATTCTCAATATCGCTTCATTATAATATCTGAGTTTTTTTATATAACCAAAGTTTAATTAAATCTTATATATTTTTCTTATAATCTATGTACATACTTCATTGTATATATATATATAGTCTTCTTGTGCATTATTTATTTATAAATGACATGCATAAGTTTTGGAGAAATGGGTCATACCAAAGTTTGATTTTTTATTTTTCTTTTCATTTTGAGTCATACCAAACTTTGAATCTTTTGATTTGGGTTATAAGAAACTTATGTTTGTTTTTTTAATTTCTCTAATTTTGGTAGGAGTGACTAGGGATGGTTTAAGCAGACACTTCTTTCATAGACCATCAAAAGCGTATACAACAGGAACAAGAAAAAGAAGAAAAATTCAAACGGAATGTGACAACAATGTACAAGGAAGTAGTAGCACAGGTGAGACAAGGTGGCATAAAACCGGTAAGACAAGACCGGTTATGGTAAACGGTAAACAAAAAGGTTGTAAGAAGATTTTGGTTTTGTATACCAATTTTGGTAAGAATCGAAAACCGGAGAAAACCAATTGGGTAATGCATCAATATCATTTGGGTACACATGAGGAAGAGAAAGAAGGAGAGCTTGTTGTGTCTAAGATCTTTTATCAGACTCAACCTAGACAATGTAACTGGTCGTCTTCTACATCGAGCTTGAATGCTATAGCCAGTGGAGGCGGTGAAGGAAGTAGTGGCGCTGGCGGTGGCGGTGGCGGAGGCGGTGGAGAGTATCATATGAGGAGAGATAGTGGGACTACTAGTGGTGGAAGTTGTTCTTCTTCTAGAGAGATTATTAATGTTAATCCTAATTCTAATCGATCTGATGAAGTTGGTGGCGTTATGGCTGTTGCGGCTGCGGCTGCGGCGGTTGCGGCTGGTCTTCCGAGTTATGCAATGGATCAACTCAACTTTGTTCCCTTTATGAAGAGCTTTGATGAGGTATGTATCTTTTTATTCTTTTTATTTTCTTTTTGATTTAGTGAAATAACAAAAATTAAACTAACGCAAATGGTACTTGCTTGAGGAATTATTTCTCAAATTTGATATTCCTCAAAATGCAGTATTATTTCGTTAATTCACATGACATGAAAATTATGATGTATAAAAATCTTGTACGTAGATAGAAATACACATTTTGCATACTATATACACTTTAACGTGTATTAAAACAAAAAATCATAGAATACTATATGTATCATGTATTAATATTGTATATTATATATATATATATAATATTAATGTTCAAGGTACTAAATCTTCTAATGCAAATTGTTGACTGAAAAGAAGAAAACAAACCCTTTTAATTAATACAAATTGCAACATTTTTCCTATACATTCTATATGTAATTTTATATATTTGATGTTCGATTCATTTTTGATTTGACAATAAATTACGTCTCACTCACGTGAGATTGAAAAAAATATAGGTGAATGAATGCTGTTAAAAAATGATGTTTACGGTTACATGTTGCTTGCATTGCAAGTAAAGAATACTCATTTCGTATTTACAATTTCTGATTATTCTTCAGAAAAGCAAAATATGACCCAAATTAATTTAAAGAAAATTTCACTCCATGACAATTAATAACTTCAAAATTAGGGAAATGACAATGACAAAATTTTAATTAGGAAAATAACAACACATATTAAAAAAACCCTAATTATAGATTGCTAACAATATTTTTATCACGTTTTTAAAAGGCTTTTTGGTAATATATGTTGTTATTTTCCTAATTAAAATTTATTATAATCAAATCTATTGAATCAAATCATCCATAATTTAATTAACAGGAGAAATTTAATTATTATTATACCCGACGTGATAATAATAGTCGGTTGTTGATAAATAATTTTTAACTAATAGTATGACCTAAAGTTTCACCCGACGAGATAAAATTAGAAAACAATGTTTAACCCGCAACGCTCCAAACAAATTATTGAATTATAAAAGTAAATAATTTTAATAATTAATATATATATATATTAATTAATAAAATTTGTAATGAATTTTATCTTAATTATTTAGGTGGCGAGGAGGGAAACTACTCAAACCGGGCAAGCTACATGTGAGGATGTTATGGCAGAACAACATCGTCATCGTCATCTTCGTGCATCATCATCAACATCACATCATCATGTGGCTCATGATCATCACCATCAACATCATCATCATCAACAACAACAACGACATCATGCATACAACATAAGCCAACCTACACATCCAATATCAACCATTATTTCTCCATCTGCTTCACTTCAGCATGCTTCCATTAATATTCTCGACGATAATCCTTATCATGTTCATAGAATCTTGCTCCCCAATGAAAATTATCAGGTAAAAAAAACTAATCTTATTTCTTTTTAACATTTTAGTTTTATAGTATTATCATTTAATATATTGAAAAAAACATTAATTAGCTTCATGAATATGGTCAAGTTAGCTAGAATATCTTTATGATTTATCTATAAAAGTGCAAGTCATGCATGCACCTATCAAATTCATAAATAGGGTTGTGATAGTAAGGTAACCACTTTAGGAGTTTTCATTTTGTAATTTTACAAATACGCACAAAAATGTCTTAAAGTAAAATATAGAAAGAAAAAAAAAATCCTTGCACATGGTAAAATTGAAGATATTTTGCATGCATGTGACTTAACAATGATGGGACTACATAAGCATGCAAATTTGGTTGTACCATAATTGATTATGACAACTAAAGTAAGTATAAGATATTAGTTATTAAGAAGAAATAAAAATGTCTAATATATAGTTATGCAGAAGTAATCTAGTAAGATGTGTGTAACTAACAATCCATTATAGAAAAAGCCAACAAAAGCTAAGTCACTTTTTAGTGTCAGCCAAAGGAAGAACAAGTAGGAAACCAATGTAGTCTTTGGTAATGGGAGAGACAAGATGATTAATTTTAAATGTTTTTAAGATAATTTTTAAGGAATTATAATATTATTTTTGACTGAATTACTTTTGTCTTTATTGACTGAAAACAAGACACAACAACAGCAGCAACAACAACAACATCAGGAAGTAGAAGAAGAACATAATGATGGGAAGATGGGAGGAAGGTCAGCTTCTGGATTAGAAGAACTCATTATGGGCTGCACTTCTTCTACCACTCATCATCATGTAAAAGATGTAAGTTATTAATCCCTTTTTTGACTCTTTTATTTCATTATCCTAATTATAAAAATAAAATAAAAAAACTCTTTTTTACCATCATGATTTCTTTGAAAAACTATATACACATGATCATTAATTATCACATAAATAAAATGTCATACATCAAGTAATTAAGATGTTTTTTGGTAGCAAAAAAGAGACTAGAATATTAATATAAATAATGTATAAATGTGTTTTTAGTATATACTGAGAGTAGTCTTGGATTCTCAAATAAAAATGCAGACTGTGTAAAGTTGAACAAAAAATAATAATAGTGTGGTAGAAGAGAACAATGTAGATCACATTTAAATAAAAGTGAGGAATTTTCTTCTTTTTTTTAAATAATTTTTTCTTTATCAGTTTTGCATGGGAATGATACTTTTTTTTTGATAAAACATATGGGAATGATACTTAAAACTAGATATATTCGTTCTTAGTTTATTCTTTACTTAATTGGAAAGTGTTAAAACAGAGTTAAGTAAACAAAACCAGAAAAGAAAAAGAAATGTTTGCTTTTGTTATAGTTATGCTTTTATCCTATAAATTACTCTTTTGAAGAACAATAGAAAATTTGTCAGATTCGTTTCTTTCTTTTTATTTTCTCTCTTTTAAAACAATTTAATTAAGAAGGCAATGATGAATCGTACATACTTATGTTTTAAAATATAAAACAATGTGTGTACATATATGTGAATATTATAGAGTCTTTTTTCATGCGCAGTACCTCGCGAGACAAGTTCGGTTATAGACATTAGTAGATTTCATTGTCTTGTGGGGGACAGCATGTCTGCATTCCCTTTTTTTAATCTGTCCAAAATTATAGTGGAATGTTCTTATTATTTCGTTTTATAAGTATCTCTAAAATTTATATATTTAACTTTTTCATATAAAAATAAAACAGATAACATACTAGAAATTTATATGGTAACATTGTAATTTTGTTAAATGTGAAATCTGACGATTTTGTGAATGGAATATAACAGAATAAGTAAATAATCTATATGCATTTATGTGGAATGCGGATTATGGTTTGATCGGATTCTGGTTCATGTTAGTTAGGTTTGGTTGGTTAAACTAATTCAATTAGCTTGTAACCATGCCCGGGATGTGATTAACTTAGTTCAACTGTACACAAGCTCATACACTTGTTTATGATGTGTGTGAGTATGAATGTGGATATTGAAAAGTGAAATTGGATTGGTGCAGGGTTCATCATCAATGGGGAACCAACAAGAAGCAGAATGGTTGAAGTACTCATCAACGTTTTGGCCTGCTCCTGATGCTTCTGACAACCAAGATCATCATGGGTAATTGTGCTAGTTTCCATTTTGATGATCATGTCGACCCACATCACAAAAAGATCTTACTTTCATATCTATCATGATGCTCATTCATCATCATGACATCTTCATGGAAAGTGGTATATCGATCGATCTTTGGACAAGGTCAAGTTATAATGTGCATGATTTGATATGGTGAAGGGGTTTTTTTAAGCAGCACCAAAAATCAAGTGTCTTTTTTTTTGTTATATATGTAAGAGGATTTTGATATTAAAAAAGAAAGAAAGGAAAAAAAAAAAAGAGAGAACCAAAGTAAGAAAAAAAGCATGAGAGAAAAAGCTGTTATATTCCAAAGAGACGAAGAACAAGAAAAGCAAGGAAGATTGCATGAAAATCATCAACAGTACCATAGAAAATTATATATATATAAGTATGTTTTATATATTTACTTTACAATTTATTTATTTTGTTGTTTTAATTTCCTTGTATTTTTTTCTTTGTTTTGTTAATTAGGATGAATTGTATAATTTATTTGTTTTTTTTGTTTACTATATATGTTGGTAAATAATACTAGTATTATTTGCTTGTTACTTTATCAATACTTTATAAATTGTTGTTCTCGTTTTGGTAATCTAATGCAGTGAAACCCAAGTGGATCACTTAAAATCAGATACAATTATAGGTCATTTTGAGAATAATCTAATATTAGCTTCAAATCAAACTGATAATTAATACTTTTTTTCTTTTTGTAAAAAAAAGTTCTTAATGAAAATGAATTTTAAAAAAGACAATATAAGTAAGGGTACATTGTGATTGTGTTTGGACTGGTTTAAATGAAGAGAGGAGGGATGTACACCAAGTGAACTAAAAATTGAGATTCCCATTTGAACATTTGAAATTGAAACATGTTTTGAATGGTGGAATCATGGAATATATACCTAAAGAATATAAGAAGAAGTAATGTCATTTTACAAAAGCACTATATATGTTTATGTTTGGTCTCTTTACTCTTTAAATTTATGTACATTATATATATATATATATGAAGTATATGTGTGTATTTAGACTCGAATTTTCTTTGATGCTTTGTTCTCTCAATATATATTCCATATTCCGTTCGTCTTTCAGCATATATAATCAAATAACCTTTATAACGGCCTGATTCATCGTTACATGTATATACGATTTTTTCATTTTATATATGCTCACAAATTCATATTCCAATAACAGTTTTCACAAAATAAGAGTTGAAAGAATTATCTATTAAAATGACCAATAAAAGGAAGGTTTAGCAACTACGAGATTAAGATAGCAAACAATGAATATCGATCAAAGCTAAAGATTAGGGTTTTTTTTTGGTCTTTTGATTAGGGTTTATAAGGTAATTCTTTGTGTTGATTTGTGCTCTTTGAAGAGTTGGAGAGAACAAAGCTAAATCAATATGGGAAAAATGAGGTGACACGTGATCCTTTTAATTTTTGGCTATAGTCAGATTTAGAAATTGTAATAAAGAAATAAACAGACAATAATTACCTTTATTGCTTAGTATTTTTTTTTCTTTTCAGTAATTATAGTTTTTTGTCCGACAAGTGGATTCAATTTTCTATTTTATAATTGATCTTCTATTATATTCCTCCAAATCTTTTTTTTTTGACGTACAAATATTCAAAATTTATATCATATTTTTTGTACTTTATATACTTATAATTATATTAATTAACTATTCTTTAAGTAAGCACATTGTATTGTCCGTCTTTATGTAGACTCCAAGAATCAATTTATCTTTTCTTTTCTTTTATTTCTTTGTTTAATGAGGACTCCATTAGTACTACATAAAGAGGTAAAATTGAAAATCGTAAGAAGAAAATATTTTTGAAAAATTGCTATTAACAAATGACAAAAGGGTATTAGTTCTTAAGTAACAAGACCGTTTCCAAATAAACTCTTCCCAATAACTAACTAGTAATTGGGCTTAACGAGCCCATTACAGGCCCAAAAAGTCTTATTCGACTTTAAATCAGAAATGTCCACCAATGTTAACTAATCCAATCTACCACACACCATCACCACCCATCTACTTTTTCAAATACTAGCGTTTTGCCACATGAGTAAACTCTCACATCTATTTTTGACATGTTTCATGTTTTTTTTTTCTTTTTAATATTGGATCACAACCGATTAGTTTATTAGCCAAGTTCGTACACAATATTAATAGTAAAATTTAATTTCTAGATTTGTTAGTGTGACTGTCTTACTACTTGCCACTAGGCTAAAAGTTACTTTTGTTTTGAATAAAATATTAATTTTTTTAAATAAATTATTTATAGCTAGATCAAGTATGGTAATTAAGTGTGGGAGTATAAGTATTCCTCTCAATAATTGCATTGAAAAATATTTGGATTAAATGCAGCTAGTATTAAATGGTGACACACATATTTGTGTCATTCCATGTGACGCAGTAAAATTTTTCTCACACCCCCAAAATCTCTCTCTCTCTATGTCGCAAGTCAACAACACAGTCACAAGCTATATCTTTTCTTATTTATTAGCCCTCATCTAGATTCTATTCCCCAATTAATTCCAATTTTTCTATCGCAGGTGGAACTTAAACCATTCTATTTGTTCTCCACCAATTGCTATTAAACTTATTTTGTAATGTTAAAAATTTCCAAGCTTAAAACCAGAACCAAAATTCAGAAATTGTCATGTAAAATTCAAAACTAAAAGGTGCATTTATTACAAATTGTTCTTTGGACAAAACTAGTTTTGTTAAACGTGACAAATGTAAGAGTCTTGTTATAGTTCACAACATGTGATCCAATATTTTACGATGATAGTTTTATGCATAGAAGTTTGAAAAAGTAGAACAATGAGGTAAAAATAGTTGAACCCGTGATATGATTTATGCAATCATCAATTGGTCATAAACAGTAAACTCGACAAAGCAAAGGCAAATGTGACATAACAACACAAAGAACAAATTTAAACTCTTTTTATTTTTTTGATAATCTTTGTCTTCATATCATCAATGCTTCTTCCAACCACATTCTCAATCTCTCACTGTCTCTCTCTCTGGCCTTCTCTCTCTCTCACACACACACACAAACCTCATTAATCCACTGAAACAATCACTGTTCATTCTCTTTCTTAAGTGTCAGCTCTTAAAACAGCTACTAACTTTGGAGATGAAAATGTCAAAGCAGAAGAAATGCACTGTCTTTAAGCTTCTGTGTTTGTTCCTGTTTCTGGTTGGTTTGATACAGACAGATGCTTCTTTTGGTGTAGGAGGTGGTGTTGGAGTGGGAATCAGCGGTGGAGGTAGTGGTGGTGTTTGGATTGGCGGCGGAATCAACGACGGTAATCACAATGCTGTTCCAGGATTAGCTCCTAATAGTGTTAATGTAGCTTATGGTGTTCTTCAAGCTTGGAAATCCTTCATTACAGAAGATCCTTCTGGTGTTTTAAAGACATGGGTAGGATCAGATGTTTGTTCTTACAAAGGGATTTTCTGTTCTGGTCAATCTATAACCTCCATAGATCTTAACCATGCAAATCTCAAAGGCACCATTGTCAAAGACCTTGCTTTACTCTCAGACCTCACTATTCTCCATCTCAATAGTAACAGATTCTCAGGCCAAATTCCAGAGTCTTTCAAATCCCTAGATTCTCTTCAAGAGCTTGATCTCAGCAACAATAAATTCTCTGGTCCTTTCCCTTTAGTCACAATCTATATCCCCAATTTGGTTTACCTCGATATCCGGTTTAATGATTTCTCAGGTTTTATCCCTGAAGAGGTTTTCAACAAGCGGTTAGACGCGATCATTCTCAATAACAATCAATTCGATGGAGAAATCCCCAGGAATCTCGGAAATTCTCCTGCTTCTGTGATCAATCTCGCTAATAACAGATTTTCCGGCGAAATTCCAACGAGTTTTGGCCTCACAGGATCGAGAGTTAAAGAGGTTTTGCTATTGAATAACCAGTTAACCGGTTGTATACCGGAATCGGTAGGATTGTTCTCGGAAATTGAAGTCTTTGACGTCAGCTACAATTCACTGATGGGTCATGTTCCCGATACGATCTCGTGTTTATCAGCGATTGAAGTTTTGAATCTTGCGCATAACAGATTCTCCGGTGAGGTTCCTGATTTGGTTTGTTCGTTGAGGAACTTGATAAACCTCACAGTTTCTTTCAATTTCTTCTCTGGGTTTAGCTCTGAATGCTCCAGGATTAGTTTCGGGTTTGATTTCTCCGGTAATTGTATTCCCGGGAGAAATTCACAGCGGCCACAACCAGATTGCTCAGGTTATTCTGGTGGCGCAATGAGCTGCTTCAGGATTCCGACGCAACCTTTGGCTTGTGCTTCGATAAGTGTGGGATTGAAAGAGAGTAACAATCAGTACACTTCATCTCCATGAAAGTATTTAAAGTTATAATCTTTATCGTTTTAATTAGTTGATTAGTGAACCAAATTAGTTGCTCAGTCATCACTTTCTGTGTAATTGAATCGTGATCAACTGTTCATGTGTTCTTAAAAGAATTTTGTCAAATCTAATTAAATGTAATTAAAGCAATCACTGGTTTAGTGGATCTGAGTATAATATCAAGTTTTAATCAATTTGTAAATTAGAGTATGAATGTGTTGTTGTTACTCAGTACATAAATCAGAGATGAGTGATTAAGGAATGTAGTACATTGGATTAGGGACTTTAAAAGAACGATCAGCCACAGCAAAGCCAAGAAGATCACTCCATTGATCACCGGTGTTGCCGTGGATTTTGAAGCCTTCTTCAATTAATTTCGATCTCCGCTCTGATTTGTAATTTGTAGCTGATTTCCCTTGATCTTCTGGACCTCTGCAATCAAACCCACAAGCTTAAGTGTATATACCGGTTCATAGATTCAGCTATAAGCCGGTTTGACATGATGATCACTTGGCATTTGAGACTTATCTGACTCTGAGACTTTTGTTAGCTTACCTCAGGAGGAGACGTTCCCAATCTGAATAACCGGCATTGCGGAGATTTGTCTCAGTGTTACTCCTTTGGTCCTCGTCCCGACCAGTTAGCAAAATGATGGTGAAACCAATTTTCTTTAGAGCTTTGTATAGTCTCAAGCTCACATCAAAAGCTGGAGCTGTCCCTTGTACCACCCACTCATTGAAGCTATTCGAGTCATACGGTTCAGACCTAAATCGACCAGACTAAATCAATCAATCTAACCAATCGGTACATTGAGATATAACGATGTAATTGCATTAGAACCGGAAATCTTAAGCCGATAACCGAATCTATAATTTGCTAAGTCTAGAGTTAACAATCATCTGGACCGTTCATATAAAAGACGTCACTAAATAACAAAATCCAACGGATATTACTAGAGAGCGCATACCCGTAACCATGAGCCTTATAGTAGTCGATATTTGTGAGGAGCGTCTCGTCGATATCGAAGATCCACACATCCTTACCATCGCCGGAAATCTGAACCGCTTTAGCGAAAGCGAGTGCGTAATCAGCGATGACAGTGTAATCGGATTGGAATTGGTCTCCTTCGAGATATTCAGCGATGGAATCCACGCAAATTGAAGGAATCACATCCCAGGTTCCAACGTTGTTGGTCTCTGCGGCTAATCTCCAGCTCTTACAATAAGTATCTTCGGCGGATTGAGATCCATCATCGCTTCCAGGGAGCTTAATGAGGGAAGTGCGAATGGAGATTGCAGGGTTTATTAGGAGGACGAAGAACCAAATCGCAAGGCCGCGAAAAGAAGCCATTAAAGAGATTCAGAGAGGGAGAAAGTGACTCTTTCCCAATTAGTACTAGTTATTTTTTGCAACTCTGACCAAACTAAAACTGTAGTTAGTTTAACTCATGAAGAATTTTTCCGACAGTTAATTTAGTTCTCTTTTTTGACGCTACAAAAAAAAATGGAACATAGTACATTAGTTTGGTGAAATTAGAATTACATTCATAAAAATTCTAAAATTTCAATGCAATAGAAAAAGAGTAGATGATCAAACAATGTAGTACATTGGATATGGGACTTTGAATGAACAAGTGGCCACGTTAAAAACTAACTCATCGATGTCAAAGACCCACGCGTCCTTGACGTCTCCGCAAAGCCTAATCGTAAACCATATTTTAATGAAACATATGAATAATGTTCAAATCTTTACAACGCCTTAACCAGATCTGTTCATTGTTTCCAAATATGGTGTATAAATAAAGTGCGTTTGAGTAGTCCACTAGTCCGACCCGGTGGCCTTATAGATCCGTGTGTTGTATACATTGATGTTGTGAGCATAATCGACGCATATGGACGGATACATCCTAGTACCAAGTGCGAGGACACAGCAAGATTTGGAAAGAGAAACAACTTTTTTCTCAATTATTGGTTATCATTTAGCAAATCTTAGCAAGCCAACAACTTTATTACTTAGTCAATTATTAATGATTACATTTGAAGTCTTCTTCTGTGTAATCTAATTAGTGATATAGTATCACTGATACTGATAACTTTTAAATTTTTTTTTTAAGAGTTGGAAACATCCAGAACGAGACATTATCACAGTGAATTACGAATTACATTCATAAAACTCTTATTCATACATAAATTCTAAAATTTCATGCAACATTTCAATAGTCAGATAATTAAGCAATGTAATACATTGGATTTGGGACTTTGAACGAACGACCAGCCACGGCAAATCCTTGCAAGTCACTCCATTGGTCACCAGTATTTCCATGGATTCTGTAGCCTTCTTTAACCACTTTATATCTCTGCTCTGATTTGTATTGTGTTGCTGCTTTCCCTTGATCTTCATGACCTCTGCATCAATTACATTAACCAAAACAAAAACCTTAGTATATATAGTTCCTCACGGACCGGTTCATAGATTTAGTCAATTGTTTTGGTTTATGTTTACCTCAATAGAAGTCGGTTCCAACCGAAATAACCGGCGTCTTTGAGATTCTTCTCGGTTATACTCCTTTGACTTTCATCTCGGCCGGTTAAGAGAATGATAGTGAAGCCAAGTTTCTTAAGAGCTTTGTAGAGTCTCAAACTCGCATCAAAACCTGGTGCTTTTCCTGTTACCACCCACTCATTGAATAAAGTATTGTCGTATGGTTCAGACCTAAATCCACCATAAAACCAATCAGTATAAACCGGATCTGATTTCATAAATCTCCCGGTTTATTAATAGTCAACGAAATTAGTCAAAAAATCATCAAAGGCTAATAATAGAGAGAGCATAAGCAATATTGTACCCGTAACCATGAGCCTTGTAGTACTCAAGGTTCGAGAGAAGAGTCTCATCGATGTCAAAGACCCACGCGTCCTTACCGTCTCCACCAAGCTTGATAGCTTTAGCATAAGCTATGGCGTAACTAGCGACAATATCGTAATCTTGTTCGAACTGGCCTCCGTTGATATACTTAGCGATGGAATTAACACATTGAGATGGAACCACCCTCCATTTTCCGGCATTGTTGGTCTCGGCGGCCAATCTCCAGCCCTCGCAGTAGGATGCGACTGAAGATTGAGTTTCGACGGTGCTCGGGAGCTTAATGAAGGAAGAGGGACGAGCAGAGATCGCCGGACTTACTAAGACGACGAATAAAGCGAGAGTGAAGAAGGAAACCAACCTACTCCGAGAAACGGCCATTTTTTAATCCTAAAAAGATATACAATTATTGTTTTGTGGAGGTGGAAGAAGAAGATTATTGGGTCTGAATTTAAAGTAGATGCAACGTTGTAGTGCTAACTCCCACGTGATTCTCATGGGTAACATTAACGTCGATACATTTTGAAATCTTCGTACTCGACCATAAAAAACTAGGGTAGATAAGGTAATAAAAGAGATTTATATGAAACAGTTTCCAAGAAATAATTAAGTTAGTTTTTTTTTGTTTTTGTTTTTTGTTTTTTGTTGTTGTTGTTAATAATTGGATTAACCAAACATTATACATAGCTAAACCTTTCCTAAACTCCAAATAATATGGGAATGCGATTCTTGGCAATCGAACTCTGTATGCCTATTATAAGCATTAACCACCACGATAGTTTTGCCAAATAATAAGTTAGTTTGTAAATGAAAGATTATGAATTGGTTAGATTTTTTTTTCATCCGAAATTAGATTTTAGGGTACTAGAGTTACCGCTTTAGTCGGTTTAATGTTAATTGTACAAATCAATTTTGATTGTTGTATATAAACAATTTTTACAGTTTATTTCACGAATAGCAGAAGGATAATTCATTTACTTTCCTTTTTCGTTTTTCTCTCTCTAACAAACTCATCTTCTTCATTCGTAATATGGTATCAGAGTTGTCGAGCTGATTTTTCTTTGAATATGAACTAATTCGACCTCAAATTCGGTCTCCGATCCTCCATTTCTCTTTTGCAATGGTTTATGTGAAAACTATTCGACGATCGGCGTGTTTGAGAACTCTAATGAGTTCAACTTCGAAAAAGGTGAAAGAATCTAATAATAATGGCGATTCTCCTGCAATCCTTCCTCTTGTGAGTGCTTCTTCAATTATAGGAGCTTCATGAGTGATGATAATGCCTAATATAATAGATGCGAATCAATCACCATATTTTCTCAAGAGTGCAGATCATCCAGGTTTGCAATTGATCTCTATTCGTCTTAATGGAACAAATTATGATGATTGGAACGCAGTTATGAAGATTGCATTGAATGCTAAGAACAAATTAGGATTTATCAATGGTTCCATCATGCCTCCATTAGAAACATATATTAATTTTGGAGTTTGGTCTCGTTGTGATAGTATGGTGAAATTCTGGCTTCTAAACTCAGTTTCACCACATATTTATCAAAGTATATTGCGTCTTTCTTGTGCTTATGATATTTGGCATGATTTGTATGCTCGATTTCACATGATAAATCTGCCTAGAACTTTCAATCTTCTTCAGTAGATTCAAAATTTAAGATAGGGATCCTTGAGTCTATCGGATTATTATACTACTTTGAAAACTCAGTGGGACAATTTGGTTAGTACAGAAAAAGCTGGTGATCCCTGTACTCGTGGTAAAGCTGTTAAGATGCAACAGAAAATAGAGAGATCTCGTATTGTGAAATTTCTAGTTGGTCTTAATGATTCTTATGCTATCAATTGAAGACAGATCATTAGGAAGAAAGTCTTGCCTTCTTTAGCCGAGGTTTACAATATTCTTGATCACGATGATAGTCTCAGAGGCTTTTCTAATTCTGTTACTCGAACAACTGCTTTTCAAGTCTCACAATCTGAAACATCTTATGCTCCTCCAGAAGATCCTAGTATCTGTTACTCAATTAGATCCAAATAAAGGCAGACCTATATGTTCCTTCTGTAACAAAATGGGTCACATGGTTGATAGATGCTACAAGAAACATGGTTATCCACCTGGATACACACAAAAAGGGAAACCAGATAACAAACAGACGAGTTCTAAGTTTGTTTCTCCAACTGCAGCTACAGATACTTCTTATGAAATGTCTGCATCTTCACTTAATCTCGAAGGAATGATAGGAAATCTTTCTAAGAACCAAAGTCAGAAATTTATTGCTTTGTTCAGCTCATAATTACAGAGTCCATCTTTACATCAAGTTGCAGCAACAGAAGCTAGCACTTCTCAACTCAATCTTGCAAAGATGCGTATAGAATTCTCATACTATACATATAAATTCATTGGAATCTTAGCCGTATCAAAATAGATTCTCTCTCCTAATTTATCGATTATAGACTCTGGAGCTACACATCATGTTGCCTATGATAGAAGTCTTTTCACTTCTCTTGATACAATAGTTACTAGCTTAGTTAACTTGCCAATATGATCTGTTGTTGGGATTAGTGGTGTTGGAACAGTTCAGATAAATGCAGATATTACACTCTTAAATGTGTTGTGTATTCCAACATTTTGTTTAAATCTACTCAGTGTGAGTACAAACACTACTGATCTTCATTGTCGTTTTATCTTTGATGATGCAACCTGTATAATCCAGGATCATATCAAGGGGTTGAAGATTGGTCAAGGTAACATAATTTGGAACCTCTATGTGCTAGAGAATGAAATTTCAACATGATCCGTGAATGCAATTGTTGATGTTGGAACTTGGCACAAGAGGCTTGGTCACACATTATTCTCAAGATTAGATTCGATTTCAGATACTTTGGGAACTACTAGACATAAGAATAAGAGCAACTCTTACTGTCATGTTTGTCACTTGGCTAAACAGAAGAAGTTGCCATTTCATTCTCCAAGCAATGTATGTAATTCGATACTTGAACTCTTGCATATAGATATTTAGGGACCTTTCTTAGTTGAGACAGTTGAAGGTTATAATTACTTCTTAACTGTAGTTGATGATCATTTTAGAGCTACATGGATATTTTTACTCCGTAATAAAGCAAAGGTTCTTACAATCTTTCCAACATTTTTTCAAAAAATTGAGAAGCAATACAACACCACAGTAAAATCCGTCATATCAGATAATGCTCCTGAACTAAGATTTACAAGTTTTTATCAAGAGAAAGGCATAGTTTCGTATCACTCATGTCCTCAGACACTGAAGCAAAACTTAGTAGTTGAGCGTAAACATCAACACATCTTGAATGTGGCTCGGACTCTAATGTTTCAATCACATGTTCCTCTTGCGTACTAGGGTGATTGTGTCTGGACTGCGGTGTTTTTGATCAATCATACACCTTCTCAATTACTGTCAAATAAGACTTCATATGAAGTTCTTACTGGTAAACCTCATGCATATGATCAGCTCCATACCTTGGTTGTCTATGTTATAGCTCTACTTCTTCTGATAAGCGTCATAAGTTTTTTATTTTGGAGTATTGAATACACCCACAATTCTGAGCTATCTAAGTTTAATATTACATGATCGAACATTATATCTCTTTTCAGCCAAGAGATTTTGCATACATATTATTGGGTTATCCTTCTGGTTACAAAGGATATAAGTTGCTGGACTTAGAAAGTAACACTAATTTTATCTCTTGGAGTGTTACTTTCCATGAAGAAGATTTTCCTTTGGCCAAAGCTTCATCACACACAACTTTTACTAACATCTTCACACCTAATTCTCGTGAGTTCTCTGGTAGTGTTTCTTCCATTCCACAAATTTCTCCCCAGCTACCTTCCTCCACAACACATAACTCTACCACTCATACAAAGAAGGTACCTGCACATCTGCAGGATTACCATTGCTATTCAATACATTCATTTACTTCTCATCCTATATCAGATACACTTTCTTATACATAGTTATCTGATACTCATCTCTCATATATCAACTAAATTACTAAAATTCATATTCCTAATTCATTTTTCGAGGCTCGAGAATCTAAATAATGATGTGGAGCAGTGGATACAGAAATTGATGCTATGGAAGTTAATAATACATGGGATATTATGTCACTTCCTCTTGGTAAAAAGAAAATTAGATGCAAATGGTTGTTTACTTTGAAGTTTAGAGCTGATGATACTCTTGAGAGACATAAAGCTCGTTTGGTGGGAAAAGGTTATACACAAAAGAAAGGCCTTGATTAGACAGAGACTTTTTCACCTGTTGCTAAGATGACTTCTATTAAAATAATTCTGAATTTTTTTGCATCAAAACAATGGCATTTACGTCAATTAGATGTATCAAATGCATTCTTAAATGGAGAATTAGATGAAGAAATTTATATGGATTTACATGAAGGTTATGCAGAACGCAAAGGTATTACTTTACCTCCTAATGCGGTTTGCAGATTAAGACGTTCTATCTATGGCCTTAAGCAAGCTTCAAGAAAATGGTACAAGAAATTCACTGCTTCCTTTGGGTTTTTTTAAGACTCATGGAGATCACACTTTGTTCATACGCTATATTGGTAATGATTTTGTGGCAGTAATTGTATATGTAGACAACATTATCGTTGCAAGTACAAGCACAACTGCAGCAGATTCATTGACAGCAAGCTTACATCAATGTTTCAAACTGCGAGAAATAGGACCTTTGAAGTATTTTCTTGGTCTGGAAATTGCACGTACAACTACAGGTTTCTCTTTATGTCAACGCAAGTATGCATTAGAGTTACTTACTTCTACAGGGATGCTTGGTTCTCAGCCGTCTTCAGTTCCCATGATACCGAATATGAAGCTATCAAAGACTGATGGTGAATTGTTGACTAATACAGTAATGTATCGCAGGATTGTTGAGCAACTCATGTACCTTACTATCACACGTTTTGATATTACATTTGTAGTGAACAAACTCTATCAATACTCATCTACTCCACGTGATTCACATCTTAATGCAGTATATAGAGTGTTACGATACATCAAAGGAACAATTGGGCAAGGATTGTTATATTCATCAGATGCTGACCTTACACTCACTAGTTTTGCTGATTCTTACTAGGCTGCTTATTTAGACAGTAGACAATCCACTACAGGGTTCAATATGTTCCTTAGCTCTTATTTGATATCTTGGAAATCAAAGAAACAACCTACTATTTCTTGTTCTTTTGTTGAAGCTGAATATAGAGTACTTGCCCTTGCTTCATGTGAACTTTCTTGGTTATCTACTCTTCTCACCAGCTTAAGTGTCACTGCTCCTACACCTCCTATTTTGTTCTCTGACAACACAGCTGCCATATACATTACCACGAACCTTGTTTTTCATGAGAGAGCGAAACATATTAAGCTTGATTTTCACACAGTGCGTGAGAAGCTAGATGTTGGACTGCTCAAACTACTCCATGTGCGGACTCAAGATCAGATTGCAGATATTATGACCAAACATTCATTTCTGCAACAATTTGAGCATCTTACATCCAAGATGAGCTTTTAAACATATAGGATGCTCATCTTGAAGGGACTTAATAGAGTTACCGGTTTAGTCGGTTTAATGTTAATTGTACAAATCAATTTTGATCGTTGTATATAAACAATCTATACATTTTACTTCAGGAATTAGAGAAGATCAATTCATTTACTTTCCTTCTTCGTTTCTCTCTCTAACAAACTCATTTTCTTCATTCGTAATATAGAGAGTCAACATATTTGGACATAACATGGTTTAGGGTTTGAATACTTTGAATTATGGGTCGTGTTGATCAATTTATCGACAAAATGAATATATAAATCTTTAATTGGATATTATGTTTGAAAATGTGTTGAGTTTAGCTCTTGTTTCAAGAGAACTTGCAGAGATAACTATGATTCAACACACGTCTTCATTTTGTTTTATTTAATTTTTTATTTTCAAAAGTATATTTAGTATATTGTTATATCATAAGAAGCCATGAAGAAATTTCTAAATTTTTTATTACTTTTAATTTCTTTAAGGGAAATTTATTAAATGAGAATACATTTTATTATTTAGAATTTGATTGTCTAATTAACAATTGTATTCACAAACATACTCAGGATCTCCACCAATTTTGGTATCTACAACACATTTTCCAACTCCATTGTAACCCGCATAGCAGTTTAGACGACAATCGACAAGCTCACATGCATTTCCTTGATCAATGATAATTACACATTGTTTTGCTTTAGCTTTCTCAACAACTAAAAATACTAAAAAGTAAAAAAATAAAAAAATTGCTATACTTAGACATTATATGAAATGTAAAAAAAAATATTTAATGATGTTTGGGGATATAAAAGATCAAATTACCTGAAAGCACAAGCATAAGTATGAGGTAATAAGAACATGAATTCTTGGCCATGATAAGAACAAAAGCAAATTACTAATGTTTTTGTATATTAGAAAGAAAAAATAATAGCTTATTCTGCTTTATTGTTAAATCAAAAGTGAATGTCTGTAGATACATAAAAAGGAAAGTAAATGAATGTTGAAAATTTAAGGCTTGACTACATTAATTAGTATATATGTGCATCTTCTCACTCTATTGGAAGTAGTTATAAATTTTAGGTTAATTACAAAATTTATCTTAATTCTATTTTTAAGAATAATTATAAACTTTAAGTTAATTTTATTTTATAATTTATAACACGACTAAAATAAAAATATCTTTCATTTTAATGTATAGATACAAATGAAAAAGATGTAATTCCAGCAATAATGAAAGGTAATATTAATTAAAATTAATATTATCATATTTGTCATGAGATGTTGATTCGATTGGCTTGGATCAACTACCAGATATAAAAATACATATAAAATTCCGTCACTGAAAACGTAATTTACATAACGTATTGGTTATTTGTATTATAAAAATCATAAAAATAGGATTTATGTGTAAATAATACAGACCACTGTCAAGAAAAACACGTGCGTATCAATAAAGCAACGAGAGGAGTGTCTCCTCCTCCATGTTACGTGCTCCATTAATTTCTTATCCTCATTTTTTGTTTATTCATGGAGTCGTATTGTCTCACAGACTCTATTATTATTATTTTTTATTTTTTATTTTTACCCAACAAATCTGTCTTTAAGTTAAAACAAGTGTAGTCAAATTATTTCTCCTGAACTTATTTTCTCTCAAATAAAAATACAAACTATTTTGCTATTTATTTTATACCATAAACTTTTTAATTATTTGTTAAAAATCATGAAGTTTAACCAATTATCCATAGAAGAACATTTGAAACTAAAGTGAAAAACATATAATATGCGTTTAATTAGCGTTATTAATCTGCGTTTAGTACATGAATCGTTTTGTTGGTAATTGGTGTATTTAATGAAACGACCAAAACAACGTTGTTTTATTAATAGAAAAAAAAATTGTGATCCTTAAGACTGAAATCGAGTGAAATCTAATTTTTAAGGTTTTTAATCTCTCAGTCTTCTTATCCTTTATAGTCGAAAGGGACGAAATTGAAGAATGAGTGAATTTTTAGGACAGACAAGTTCAGTTCACTGTTCGTCTTCTTTAAGTGTCTCGAGAAGTTGCCAATGTGGTGAGAAGATCGTGACCATTCACCTCAAAAACGACATAGAACCCAAATCGAAAATTCTTTAGATGTTCGGTCGCATTGAAGGTGATTTTGCAATTTCATCTACCATTTCTCTGTATAGTTTAAGTTTAAAATCAGATTAAGAACCCTAAAAATTAGATTTCCCCCAATTCATTCTTCACTCACAATTTTTTTTTCTGTTAATGAAATAACGTCGTTTTATCGTTTCATACGAACCAATTACCCACAAAATGATGTCGTTTCATGTTCTAAACGTAGATTAATAACGCTAATTAAACGCATACTAAACGGTTTTTCACTTTAATTTCAAATGTTTTTTATGGGTAAGTGATTAAAATTCATGATTTTTAACAAAGAATTAAAAAGTTTATGATACAAAATAAAAAACAAAATAGTTCATATTTTTTTCTTGAGAAAAAAATAAGTTCATGCGAAAATAATTTGACTACCCTTAAAACAAAGGAGTAGAAAAATATCATTGTACAAAAGGGCATCTTAGTAATGAATTTTACCATATATTTAGCTACACAAAACTTAGTAACTAGCTTGACAAAAAAAAAACTCAATGACTAAAGATAAAACAATGGATCTTATATTGGCCATATTGGACCATATAGTATAAATGTGCAGCTTAATCATATTATTAGGTTTTTTTATTTTTTTACCAACTGAAATAAGTTTTATTAAAGGGTTTTATATTCCTCACAAGAAGCTCTGTTTCGGGATATAAAAAACAGAGCATGATCAACAATATTAAAAACGCTAGCCCCAACCGATATACGGCCATACATGCTAAATAGATACACAACGCAACACATTAAACACAGCTTCGGCGATCAACTTCAGTACTCGGTTTGAGCCAGGAGGGTTCTTGTGATGCAAGGTACGAGTGTAATCTGTTTTCTCGAATCGTGCTTCGAGCTATAAGTCTTGCTGCTAAATTCACCTCAAAAGAAGAGTGCTTCACGCAGCAGTATTGGAACTTGTGGGCAGTATTCTTCCATTGTTCCAGAAGGTTTCTAAGTTTTGGCCAGTCATGCTGATTATTAATTGCTTGAACAATGTTCCCATTCTCAATCCAAAGCTCAACCTTGTCAATACGTATATCAGTAAGGCTCTTTGCTGTACGGATCAGAGCATGAAATTCTGTATTCAATTTGCAGCTATACAGTAGCATAATATCACGAGCATGATAAAGCACTACACCATGGTGATCCCTAATCAGCCAAGCCATCCCACTCTGATTATTCAGACCTCCCCACGAGACATTTATATTGCACTTAAGCATACTAGAGGCTGGAGGTTTCCAAGTTTTGTCGTGTTCTAGTCTTCTGCCTCCATAATTAGAATATTGTTCTTTACACTCATTGAGTAAGAACTATTCGTCTGTCTCTGCAACTCCTTGGACAATCAAAGTATATGTGTTATGTGACGCATTCGCAAATACTTTTCCATTCCGATGCTTCCATATCAACCATAATAACCACGGTAAGGCACGACTATACTTATTCAGTTTTCTCTTGCTTTGAACATAGTCCAAAATTTGTTGCACATAAGAGGCAATAGATTGAGTTCTAGGACTGAATCTTACCATGTGATTAATAGTTGACCACACCTGAGCAGCAGTAGTACATTCAAAAAGAACATGTTGTATGGATTCGAAACCCACTCCGCAAACTCGACAAGTTGGATTAATGTGGATTCCATGTTGTTGTAGACATTCTCCCACAACCACCGCACCAGATAGAACACGCCACAGAAAGAATTTGATTTTTGGAAGTGTTTGAAGCTTCCAAATCCGATCTTTGAGGCTAATGATCTTCTTCTCTTGATCGAAAACTTGATTGTTCTCATATCTCAATTTCGTGGCTAGCTTACATCCACTCTGGACCGAGTATTTGCCATCTTTAGTATAAGGCCATATCCAACTATCTTCCAAAGACACACATGGAGGTTCCTTTATTATCCGTTCGACATCTTCTTGGATGAAAAACATGTCAAGATTCATCCTATCCCACTCACCTTCAGAGTTTATAATTGCGGCCACATTTATGCTGTTATCTTGTATCTCGCCTCTGTTCCATGGTACTCTTGGTAAATCATCAAGGATCCATTTATCCATCCACATCTTTGTACTAGTACCACTACCAATGGACTTGAGTAAGCCGTTGTCCAGCAAATCTTTTCCCCTAAGTATACTACGCCATGCGTACGACGGTCTTGTGGTCGGACCTGCAGCATTAATAGTAGTTTTGGGAAAGTATCTTGCCTTATAGATTCGACTAACAAGTGAATTAGGTTCAGATATCATCCTCCAATATTGCTTGGCTAATAAAGCTTGATTAAAATCAGTGATATCTTTAAACCCAACTCCGCCTTCTCTTTTCGTTTTACACATTTTTTCCCACGATACCCAATGTATCTTCTTCTTATCCGGTTTGCTATTCCACCAGAACTTGGAAATGGACGAAATGATCTTCTTACATTGATGTTTCGTCATTTTGAAACAAGACATGGCGTACACAGGTAAAGATAGTGCTACGGACTTAATCAATATCTCTTTTCCGCCCATGGATAACATTTTCTCATACCAACCGCCAAGTCGAGAGTTGAGTCTATCCGTGATGAAGTTTAAAACCTCTCGTTTGGATCCACTCATACACTCTGGTAATCCAAGGTACTTCCCACAGCCACCCTCTTGAGTAATTCCCATAAACAAACCCAAAATATTCCTCATGATTGGATCAATGTTATCACCAAATGTAATAGCCGAATTTTGAAAATTTATACGTTGACCAGAGGCATCACCGTACATACGAAGGCATCGTAAAACTTCAGCACATTCCTTAAATGTCGCCTTACACATGAAGATACTATCATCTGCAAACAAGAGATGTTGTACCGATGGACATTCTTTAGTTAGCCGTATTCCGGTTATCTTATGCTCATTCTCAGCCTTCCGCATAGCATGTATAACTGCTTCAGCACATAGTATAAAAAGAAAGGGAGATAGAGGATCACCCATTCTTAAGCCTCGATTCGGTCTAATAAAACCATGAGATTGGCCATTTAGTAAAACATAATATGTTACCGAAGTTATACACTCCATAATCCATTTTATCCGAATCTCATTAAACTCGATTTTCACAAACAACACTTTTAGAAAGCTCCATTCAACTCGATCATATGCCTTAGACATATCCGTTTTGATCACCATGAAATCCTTCTTGCATCAGGCATTGGTCTTTAATGCATGAGTCATCTCATGAGCAATGAGGATATTATCGGAGATCAACTTCCCGGTAACAAAAGCTCCTTGTGTTTCGGATACAAGTTGAGGCAGTATTCGTTTCAATTTATTGCTCATTACCCTTGCCACAATTTTATATATCACCGAACACAAACTAATTGGCCTCAGGTCTGTCATCTTCTTCGGGTTTTGTACCTTCGGAATTAGGCAAATTTGGGTAAAATTCCACCCCTTAGGCATTAAACTGGACCAGAAGAATCCTTGTACTTCTTTGGTGATTTGGTCGCCGACTATATTCCAAAGGGATTGAAAGAAAAGCCCAGTCATACCATCAGCTCCAGGTGCTTTGTTTCTTTTGATACTAAACGCAGCCTCTCGCACTTCATCACTTGACACTTCTCTTGTAAGGTGATCATTCATATCATTAGTTATACAAGGACTCATTCCATCGAGCATGTTAGAGTTGAAAATCGGATTTGAGGATGAGAATAACTCACTAAAATAATTTACTGCCACCTCTCCTTTTGATCCTTCTGTGATGAACTCATTGCCGTCGTTGTCGACAAGTAGTGGGATTGCATTTTGTAGCCGACGACGTTTCACACTCCCATGAAAAAACTTCGTGTTACGATTACCTGCTTTTAACCAATTCTCTCTACTCTTTTGCGTCCAATAGATCTCTTCCTCTCTATAAGCCTCCACAAGTTTCAGCTTTGTCTCCTTCAACTTCCAGCTGTTGTTTTAGTTCTTGTATTTGCTTCTTTGAGTTACAGTTATGTTGTTTTTTCCATCTTGAGAGATCTTTGCAGCACCGATTAATATTGTCCAAAACTGATTTCTCCCTCAGCTCATCATTTGTTACCCACGCCTTCTTAATGGTCTCCATAACTCCTGGTTTTTTCAGCCATCGCTTGTCAAAAACAAATCGACCCAAATGAACTGAATCCGTAGGTGTAAATCGAAGTAACAACGGTCTATGGTCAGAGCCTACCCGGTCTAGAAACTTTCCGTTCATCGTAGGTACTGCTCTAAACCATTCTAAGTTCCCAAGAGCACGATCCAATCTGCTTTGAATGTATATACCATGCCTATTCCCAGCTCAAGAGAATTGATTCCCCGAGCATGATACCTCACGTAAGTTACACTCATGTAACATGTTACGGAAGGGTAAAAACGATGCTTCAGGTCGACATGGACCACCAATCTTTTCTGAATTATCAGCAATTTCATTCAAATCTCCAACAACTAACCAAGCTTCATCACGATTCTTTGCAATCTTAATTAGCATATTCCCGTATACTTTGCCACAGGTTCCTATTTGTTTCACCATAAACCCACAATATAAAATAGGTAGCTGAACCGAGTTTGATTTTCGTATCTATTATATTCTTATTGGAGTTTAAAACCACGACATCAAAAGAGTTCTTCCAAAACAAAGATAAACCACCACTTAGCCCAATGGGATCCACAACACAAGCATGTTCATAACCTAATGATTCTTTCAAATTCATAACATAAAAATTGGAGTTTTTAGTTTCCATAAGGAACAGGAAGTCGGGGAATACGTCACGATGAAATTCCCGAATAGTTTGAATTGTTAGAGTGTTCCCCAATCCCTGACAATTCAAGCTTAAAAGAGTCATTCCATAGGAGGCGGAGCCACCACGGGGTCCACCTCTATTGAGCTGTGCTTAGCAGACTTAGAAGCTCCTTCGCTATTCTCTTCCTCTTCAGCCTTGTGTTTTGACATCGGGCTCACTTCGTCTCCATCTGATTTCTTCACTCTATATATCATCTTCTTCTTCCTTTTATCTTGATGTCGACGCCATTTCGATGCTCTATTCCGTGTTCGAGCAAATGGAATTTTAACCCCGGATTGAGCAGCATCAGAAGTGCTTGCTTTAAAAATCGTTGGGTTTAAACCATTAGTTGCTACACGAGCCTTAATATTGTGTTTAGTAGCCAAAGAGAGACCATTATCAGATGTTGAATTCAGCTGGTTTAGACTTGTTTTAGCGATTTTAGTATTCCCATCGACTTGCTCTTGATCATCAACATATCCAAATATAACTCCTCTCTCCTTATCAAGGTCATCTATAACCACTGGCCTTTTCTTAAGACGCATAACAATTTTCTGGAGTTGTGGGTCCTTCTCCAGATTCCAAACATGTCTTCGTACCCTCATTTTTTGAACTTCGATCTCTGAAGGCGGTGCAGCTCTAATGTAGTCTCGCATAATGTCAAGAACCTCACTAGCTATCTTGGACTTGCCAGTACATGGATCAATCTCAACATCATCCTCAATCAACACACCAAACAGAGGATCGTCTGTTTTAAAAAATTTTGGTTTCATCACCGTTGTCACCTCACGTCCCACCGTAGCATTAGATTGCTGGTAATCAAGATTAAGAGGGGATTAATCATGTGTTAGCCTTTGACATATGTGGCAGCGTTTTCTGTTTCTTTCGTACTCAAACCTGATCGTAATGATCTCACTGTTTGCCATCTCAAATTCTTTCGATACTTTTAACAATCTTGTTACATCGAAAAGAACTTTGACTCGTATGAAACCTCTGCTCTGTGCTTTCATAGGGTCAAAAGCTAGCTCAATCACTCTACCCAAAAAACCTGCAATCTCAGTAATGATTTCATTCTCATAACATTCCAGAGGAATGTTAGGAAGTCTTACCCACACAGGAGCGAACTTGAGGAAGTCATCAGTAGGACATTCAGCCCAACGTTCTGTTAACAAAGACCAGTCCTTATATGTCCACATTCCGGCATTCAGTATTGAGTGTAAATCTTCTTCATAATCAAAGGTGAACTGAAAACAATCTTCAATTAATGCATAACCTCTGCATCGTCTTGACGTTTGCCACAATCTTGGCATGTCATGAATAAAGTTCGACATCTTCTGACAATCCGGATTTAACAGTCTTCCCATAATACTTCGAGTATTCCTTTCCAGAGCCTTTTTAGATGGTGCACATCTAAGTTTAAATGGTTTATCTTCATTAATTGTCATTCTCTGCAGTTCCGTTTCAAGATTCATGGGCATTCTTCTCAGTTCAAACAAGCAGTTTTGGACAGTATAAGTAGACTCAATACACCGTATACTATATTCACCAAGCAGAATCTTAGCGTTTGCAAAAGAGACAGATCACAGATCAACCAAGAAACCTCCAAGATGGTTCTTCCACGGCGGCTTCACGATGGCTCTTAGGTCAGAGATCGTTGATTGATTGCTTTCAGCATACGAAAGGAAATAAAATCACCAAACCCGTAATTTAAGAATAGAAGAAGGAAATAAAAAACCAAATATGTAAACTAATATTTCTTCAGCCCCAGCCAACTAGAATTGAAACCTTCTAGGAGAGATAGAGAGTCCTAAGCCTCATACCGAAAGGAAATCGTGTTTATGACCGTCAAAAAAAAAATCTTTGAATGACCTGATTATTAGGTTAAAACCACTCTATGTATGTGTATTTAAGGCTATAGTCGTCATACGAATAAGAAGAGGAAACATTTTCCCAAATCTTTATATGGTATTAGAGCAGGAAAAACCTAATTTTTTTCTCTCTTACGCCTCCTTCTCATCTACGGTTCAACCCATGAATTTTTTTATTCTCGTCATTTATTGACTACTCAACAATGATTGAACATTCTAATACTACTGAGGCTACATCCATCGTCTATCTTAATACTTTCTACCTATGGGATAAAATTAACTTCAAAGCTTTGATCTAGAGATGAAATTTGTTTCTAATCTTTCGATTATTTTCAAGAATAATGCTTTTTCTATTCCATTTTTCTCTCTATTCTCTTTTACAATTTTCTACTATTTTTATCCTTTTTATTCACATCTTTTACAATGACGACTGAACCATCTACAACTACTACTTACAACTACTACTGAAGCAACATTTGCTGCTAATTCCGATCTTGTTTGATGGATCTCTACAAACTCCATGATGTCGACTTGATCCAACAAGCCAATACTACGAGGACTTCTCTAATTTCACATAGATTACCACGTATGAGTTTACCGGAGGATATTTGGATATATTGGACCATATGATATAAATGTATAGCTTAAATATATTATTATGTTAAAACCACTTTATGTATGTGTATATAAGACTATGACCATCATATATGAATAAGATGAGAAAACCTTTTTCCAAATCTTTACATTTTACCACATAATTAGCTACACAAAACTCAAAAACTAAAGATAAAATTATGAAAATATTTCCAAGATATAATAAAGTTAGTTTGTACATGAAAATTTATGAATTGGTTAGAATTTCTTCTATTCATCTAATTCGACTTCAATGGCCGCGTAACTCAACCTAATATGGTTTAGGTCGAGGACTTTAAATTATGGATTAAAGATCAAATTATTAAAAAACGAATTATATAAATCTTTAATTGTATTTTTTTGGGGTCTAAATATTTTGTATTTTATTAAAAATTCATGGGCTTATAGCTGGGTTCAGAAAATATAAAGGCCACATAAGGCAAATTAAAAACAAATAAAGATAGAGGCAAATGGGCTGGATAGAGACCTCATCCATTGAGGTGATTGTGTAAACAGACTGGGCCAAATATTCATAATAAAAAAACTTGAGATTCAGGGCCATGACTCAAATCCTAGAGTAGCCACACTCAGCTAAGATTTGGGCCGTTGAAGCACCACCGCCGCATAGCAAGATCTAGTCGAATCCAAAAGATCTTCGGGATATCGAGATTGGGAACTCCGGTGAGAAACCTCCTCACTATTAAAAAATAATTCAACTTTGACCATGTTTATAATTTCAATTGGTCAAAAATAGTTGTTTGATTAATTTTTTGACCAACAGAAATTTTCAACCAACAATTTCTAATCCTTCGATTTTGATCAAAAATTAATTAAAATAACTGTTTTTGACCAATTTATGATTATAATCATGATCAAAGGTGAGTAGTTTTCTAGTAGTGTATATATTAATCGTCAAAAAGTGGTTACAATATTTTGATAATATACCGAACTATTTCTCTTGGTCCAAAGATTTTGATTATTTAATGACCACATCGAGATATCTCTTTATCGATTTGATATTGATTCTGGTGGAACTTGTAAAAAGAGCAACACAATCGCTTTGTCTCTGGCATAGTAGATCGGTGGCCGAAGCAGATTGACCTAGAGCCTGAGAGTGGAGAAGCACAGAATATTTCAGTTCATTGCATTAAAACCTCGTCATAAGAGATATGCCAGAGGGAGTAAATCTTTTATTGCTGGAAAAGCAACGACGACCGCAGAAGGATGAACACGTCTTGCCATTTTACCAGCAGAGAGTTATATTTTTAAAATAAGAATACATTATATCATTTAGAATGTTACTGTCTAATTAATTAACAATTGTATTCATAAACACAATAAGGAGCTCCACCAATTTTGACATCTTTAATACATTGTCTAACTCCATTGTAATAACCAGAACAGTTTACACGATTACTGAGAAGGTCACATGCATTTTCTTGATCAATGATAATCACAAATACCTTTGCCTTAGCTTTATTAACAACTGAAAATACTAAAAACTGGAAAATATCATGTTATGCTTTGATATTATTTAGAATTACAAAATATCAAATTACCTGAGAGCTTAGGAAATACGAAACATGAAATTTTGGCCATGATATATGTATCACAACAAAAGCAAATTACTAATGTTTTTGTATATTAGAGATGATAAAATATTATAGTTTATTTTGCTTAATTGTAAATTTAAAAGTGAATGTCTGTTAATTTCTTTGTTTATATAGATACATAAGAAGGAAAGTAGATGAATGTTGAAAATTTTAGGCTTGACTACATTGATTGCTATATATATGTATCGTCTCACCCTGTTGAAATTATAGTAATTAACTTATAAAGTTGACAAAAGTTACATATTATTCCTAGAAAGAGTATTGATTCTTCAATCTTCATGTGTACATGGTTTAAGCTTAATACCGATGAAACATCTCGTGGGAATCCGAAATGAATTGGGTCAGTGGTGCGATGGATTTGCATTAAATATTGGAGTTTGTACAGTCCTTTTAGCTGAACTTTGGAGAATTTATTATGGGTTATATGTGGCGTGGGAGTTGGGAATTCGTCGTTTAGATGTGGAGATTGATTCCGAGATTGTTGTTGACTTTCTCACAAAGGGGATTAAAGATTCTTACCCCCTTTCATTCCTAGTACGGTTTGCTATGGCTTCAATACAAAGGATTGGACTGTCCGATTTTGACATATGTTTAGAGAGGCTAACTGGCTTGCCGATGGTTTAGCAAACTACGCATTTCATTACCGTTAGGATTTCATAACCTTGATTCTATTCCAGACATTATTCGTTTACATCTTGATACGGATGCTAACGGGTTAATACCCATGGCAACGATTTCTTTGTAGTTTTTTTGTTTTCTTTTTATAATAAAATGCAAGAAACTTAGTTTCCTGTTTTTCGACCCAAAAAAAAATCTTCATGTGTATATTTTAATATATAGGAACGTTTTAACTCTATATAATTTTCACATTAAAAAAAAATCAGAAAAATCTAGGAACAATGTAATTTCATTGATAAGGAACTTGTGACCAAGTGTTAGAGAATGAGTTTGAGATTTTAAAGAGTTTGCAAGTTCAATTCTCCTACTATGCGAAACTAAGTCATATTTTTCTGATCATTTTTACACAAATATGTGTTCATGCTTTCGACCCATTTGAATACCTAGAAGTGATGATCTATCTGTGGACTACACCACTACCAATAAAATAGTCTAAACTCTTCACATATGATTTAAGAAGTTAAAAGTAAATTTCCATCAAAAAATAGTTCTCCTACACCCATAATAATGAAAGGTAGTATCAATTAGATTAATATTATTCTCTGAATTTTTTTTTTTGTCAAAAACATAGTTTTGTCATAAGATGTTGATTCGGTTGGCGCCCATATCAACCACCAGATTTAAAAATACCAAAAAAAATCCGTCACCGAAAACGTAATTTACAAACACGTGTTGTTTATTTGTATTATTTTTGGTCAGATTGTTTATTTGTATTATGAAAATCATAAAAATAGGTTAATATGGGATTTATGTATAATTAATATAGACGACTGGAAATAGATAGAAAAAGACATGCGTATGAATGAAGCAAAGAGAGGAATGTAGCCAGCACCTCCTTAGCTCTCATCTGCACCATTCATTTCTTATCCTCATATTTTGTTTATTCATCGAGTCGTATGGTCTGCTCTCATACTCTCTATTATTCTCTTACTTATTTTGACCATACCAATCTATCTTTCATCAAAATAAAGCAGAGCAAAAGGGCATCATGGAGTTTACCACATGCTAATTAGCAGTGCCGTGCTCAGATTTAACGAGGCTTAAAACAAGCTTAAAAATATGGCTTTTAATGTGATAAAAAGCTGAAAATAATAATAAATGTATCACAACATATATATTAGTGATAATAAATATGAGTTTGTGGTCTTATTTATTGTATACTAAACTAAAAATATGAAATGTGCAGAAAATTGTACACATATATGCCTTTAAAAAATGAAACATATAATAATTTTTATTTTAAAATGTGGTTTAAAAAAAATCTATGGCCTTAGGCAATTACTTTTTTTATATAAGGTCAAGCATCGCTCTACTAATTAGCTACTCAAAACTCAAAAATTAAAGATAAAATCATGAAGTGGAGATTAAATCTTTTTGAAATCATAACCACATGGTCTAGTAATAGTATTGGAATTTGGAAATATTATTCAAGATTTGAGTATTGTAACATGAAGATATTTCACATGACTTATTTGTTGTCTTGTTAATTTGTAAATCTGTTGAGACGACTCAAAAAAAATCCATTGTTGGTTTGGAACTCCTCGTGATAACTTTCATTAAACTGGATTATCTAAATTAGTATAAAAAAAAACAAAAACAATTTAGCAATCATTCTCCCTACAAGACCAAAACACCTTTCTCACTCTTTGGTTCGATAGAAATTTCTAATTCTTGATATATTGATATATATATATATATGATAAAATTTATGCATTGAAAAAGGAAAGTAACAAGAACTGTTTAATATAAGCAACATAGCTAATTATACCCAAAAATAAAAATCCACATTAAAATCTCGATGAAACCGTGACTTTGAATGGCTCAGAAGGCCCAATAGCAACGTAAATCATCACCAAAGAGTTAGATGCGATATCATCATCATTCTCATCTCAAGCTAAAGAGAACCAAGTCTGCATGATAAGACTCGCTTCAATTGGATTCTGGGAACGAAATGCAGAGATTCGATTCTTCATCATGGTCTTAATTGCGAAGGCGAATGAGTTTACCGACCGACGGATTTGGCGATGTAGCCTTGCGTTTCTCTCTATCCATACTTCATATATAATTGATTGCCATAGAAAGAGTACTAAGTACTTGAGCTGTCTGTTTCCATTGTAGGAGATGATGTTTCGGAGTAAAGATTCCCACTGTAGATTCCAGTTCTGAAACAGTGTGTCTGCTAACAAGAATCTCCACAATTCTGAAGAGAAGGAACATATGAAATAGAGATGATCCCTTGATTCCCGAAATCGACCACAAAGTAGACAAAGTGCCTCTGTTTGAAGACCCCAGTTCAACATTCTATCTCTTGTCGGGCATCGATTGAGAGTCATGAGCCATGTAAGCATTTTAAATCTTGGAACTCCTTTTTTCATCCACACCACTGAATGCCACTCCACATTGGGATTTTCTGGTATTAAGTCATTGTAGATTAGTGCTGCTGAGAAATCTTTCCATTTTTGTCCGTTTATGATCCATACATGACGAGGTACCTCATCAGTTAGTGATATGGTGGAAAGCACTTGCTGAATTTGAACAAACGGATCACATCTAGCTGGAGGCAAAAACCAGTTCCCACTATGCCACCTTGAAGAGACAATTTCACTCACATAGATACCAAAGTGTCATGGTCCATGATTGTCGACCACTTTAATCATAGGGCCTAGAGGAGTCCACGGATCCCTCCAAAAATTGATGGTACACTCATTTCCTGGCTAGATTATTAGCCACTTTGTGATTGTCTGCCTTAGCTTTAGGAGTTGCTTGAAATTCCATGAGTGATTTTGAGATGACTTGATTTCTCATAAACTTTTGCATTTGATCACTTAAGTATGTGTTCAAGCAACCTATACTGATTTTTTTCTAAAAAATAGCATCCATACGAGTTTTAAAGCACAAGTTGAGTTCTACATATTTAAATTTTTAGGCCTAGGCCTCCTTTGCTTTTTGGCATAGTGCATGAATCCCACGAAATCTTAGGCGAATACCTTCTCTCTAGGTTTCCTTTCCACAAGAATGCACTGCACGTAGAGTTGATAACTCTGATACACTTTTTAGAGACAATCAGCGCAGCAAACCAGAAACTAATAATTCCTGATATGACTGAGCTTAATAGTTGGAGTCTTCCACCTAGAGAAAGGTACTTGGTTGTCCAAGATTCAAACTTCGACCTAATTTTTGGATTAGAGGCTCACAGTTAAGTAGGGAAAGCTTTTAAGAGCTTAGAGGCAGACCTAGGTATCAAATAGGGAGAGTTCCTTTTTGAATCTGAGAGACTGACTCTATGTTTGCAATATGTGTAGGAGGTATTATTGCAGAGAAGAAACAAGATTTTGCTGGGCTGATGGCCATACCTGATAGTTGTTCACAATCTTTTAGAACTTGGAGTATGCCTAGAACCGAGGTAGGATTCCCGTCAGTGAAGATCAATAAGTCATCAGCATAACAAAGATGAGTGAGTTTGGATTTCTTGCACTTGGGGTGATACCCAAATATCTTCTGATCAGCTGCTTCATTTAACTTTAAGGAGAGAAAATTCATGATAATACCGAACATATAGGGTGACAAAGTAACCATGTAGTGCTCCATTTACAGCCACTGAATATGTATTTGTTAAAATGCATTATCTTATCCATTCTATGTAAATTTCTGGTAGATTATGAGCTCTCAGTAAGCAGATGAGGAAGTCCCACCTCACAGAGTCAAATACTTTTGATATATTGATCTTGATAGTTAGCCTAGGAAGTCCTTTTGTGAATGATATCCATTAACAAGTAGACTGTTCTAAACAAAAGTTGTATTTACATCTAATACCTTCTTTGGAACTCTGATCACGTCATTTTTATGCTTGTTACGAAAATCTGTAAATAGTTATTCATTATCTCGTTCAACTCCAGACTCAATCGTAAATTAGTATTTATTTTTTAAAAATATAAGTACTAAGTAGAAAAACATTAAAAATCAATAATTTGGTGTAGCTTTAATTATTTATTAATATAGAAACATCAAGGCATAAATGAAAATTAAAAAAAAATGATAAGAAAATGAACAAAAAAAGTGAATGGAGTTTTCTTTCCTTTTCATATTTACATGAAGTCAAATATCTAAGAGCATACAAACTAATAAGATTGAATATTTTAGAATATATAAAATTTTCTTACTATTTCAGTTTGCAAAATTAATTATTTTAATTACATTCAAATGTTCACATTTACTATTAATATGTTTCCTATATAAATGTTCATTCTCTATCACTTTCAACATCAAAAAGTTACTCAATACAAATAGTTGTTATATTACCACTCCTCTCTAATTGTTCACCAAATCATGGCCAAACTATTGTGGTCATATATACTCATATCCATGTTTGTCTTAACAGGTACAAATTTGTTTGTTTTATATATCAGACATATTATAAAACTTAAAATATTAATTTTTTTTTGGTTTAGCTTTTTTGGCTTTACCAAGTGGAGAAGGAGCGAATATAAGAAGATGTACTGTGAACATGAAACTTGGCAAGCCATGCACATTTAAAGATTGCATCCCGGTTTGTTATAAAAAGTACAATGGCAATGGAGATTGTACCGGAAAACACAATCAAATCTGCACTTGCTCTTACAATTGTTAAACTATAGATCAGAAATCTTTAGTGTTATTTTGTCTTAATTCAAATCTCTACTTCATGTATTGGAAGGATTCAAATCATATATTTGAGTACAGATTTAGTTTTCATTATTCTATTTCAAATTACCAATGAAAACCGGGTTTTAATGTGACTGAACCAGTTATCTCATAAACCGATGAAATTTCAAAACTGACGTGAAAAGAACTGCCTAATATAGAATTTAAACTATATATACATATATAATTATACATAGTAAAAAAAGCTAAGTATGCAGACAGAAAAAGTTATGATGAGTAGATTTCTATTAATGCAAGATTTGTTACTCTTTACTATTTCATTAATGATTTGATTCCTTCTTCACATATATTTTTACATTTGTTTTCTACAAAAAGCTTTTTATCTATTTTTCACATGTCACATATTATCTATAAAAGCGTTTTTTCTCTATTCTACGTCTAACAACCTTAAAACGTTTTTCCAAATATTATAATTATCAAGTTAACAAAATCCTCTAACGTTTTGCAAGTCATGGCCAAATCATCATTGTGTTTCTATCTGATCCTCTCCATGTTTGTTCTCTCAGGTACAAATTCATATGCTCTAGCTCAAATATGTTTGTAATGCATGCATCTAGATCGTTTAATTAGAGTCTGGTCCTTCTTCAGTCTTTTAAATAAAGACATGCAATGTTTAGTTAGAAACTATTATCGCAGGATATCACTTATGTGAATATAGTTCTTGGTTAATTTTTAGCTTTTGAAACCGATTTGAGTAGGGTAGTGTGTGCCGAGTTATTTTCAGTTTATTGGTTAAGATAATTTAGCTAATAATTTTTACATTAGGAGTTCGATCTTTTCCTATTACATATAGTAGATAGATAATCTTAGGGTGTGACGTTTGGCATATGAACTGTATTTTGTTTATCTAATTGTTGTTATAAAAATTTTGTAAGTTTAATTTTGTTTTTAGGTTGTTTGGCTTTGGCATTATCAGAGGGAGAGGGACCAAAAAGGTGTACTGTACAGGTAGACATTACAAGCAAGCCATGCAATATTCAAGAATGCCAAGCAGTTTGTCTTCAAAAGGTTATGGGGACTGGTCTTTGTAACAAAAATGATTGCTTTTGTGCTTACGATTGCTAAATATGTCTCAACATATATCTTGTGCTGTTAAACTAGACCCATAATCTATAATGTTATGGTTCCTTTTGCTATGAATACAAATATATATATATATATATTATATTGATATTGGATAAAGAAATATTCCTAATATCTTGTAAATTGGTTGTAACTACTTATTGTGTTTTAAGTCTAATCTTCTTATATAAATACCTTGTTGATTAATGAAATACATACCTTTTCTCAAACTCATTACATGGTATGAGAGCCACAGATCTCTACCTTAATTTTCACCGCCTAAATTTCTTCTTTTTCTTTCTCTGTTTTTTGCTTTACAAAATAAAATATCGTTCTTCTTTCTTGTTTCTATCTTGATTGAACTATCTTCAATCATGTTTTCTGATTCTACTAACCTCTTCGGTTTCACTTATACTCTTTACCCCTCTAATAACTCCTTAAATTCCTAATAATTTCTTGTAGAACAAATACAACTCTCTAAAATCGAATCTAGATAGAAAAAACAACAGAAATAACACTCTTATACTACAAGAAAACATACCCGAAACTCATGGTCGGTTGTCGTCGGATTTAAGGTCAAACCGACGGCATCCGACGGGAAGTGTTGGTCGACTTGGCTTTTTTAGAAAATGGTCTTCCCGTAGGTGGTCATCGGTTCAACCAAAAGAAGCCGACTGGCTTTAGTCATCGGCTACCCGTCGGTTTCACGCTGTCAGTCTTCGTCGGTGTCTTCCCGTCGATGTCCATTGGTTCATCCCGTCGGATTCGGTCGGTTCCTGCCATCGTTCGCGGTCGGTGTAGACATTGGTCTTTGCCGTCAGACATCATCGCCTTTGACCCGTCGGTCCTCGTCGACTTATCCCATCGACCGGCATCAGTTTTATCCGTTGATTTTTGTAGATTCATGTCCGTCGGTTGCTGTTGGTTCACTTCCGTTGGCATCCATCGGTTTTATCCTGTCGGGGTCCATCGATTATGTGCCGTCAATTGTCGTAGGTTTAGCTCTGTCGGGTTGCATCGGTTCATTCCCTTGGCTTCCATCGGTTTGGGCCCGTCGCTTTTCGTTGGTTTTATTTAATTTTTATTTTGTAAATTTCATATTTAAATTAATATGATTTGTATTTTATATTTAAATTATTTTTGATTTAAAAAAATAATAATATGTAAATTATTATTTTTTTTCAAAAATTATATTAAAATAAAGTTGAGAAATATTTAAAATTATACTGAAAACATATTTTGTTCAATTCTAAAAATCCGCTGGATCTTGGGTCTCGCTGTCCTTAGGCAAACTCCTAGGAGTGTTGAAAAACCGTATAAGATGGGCTATCTGTGCTTCAGCCCTCGTCGTCCTTTCCTTCATCTCTTGGAGTTCTCTAGACATATCGTTTTGGTTTTCCCTGAGGTTGACGAGCTCTTGTCCCTCGCACTGACTCAGACTAAATCCCTATGTGAGAGTAACACTCGCAGGCATCCCATCTGCTGTCACGAGCTTACCGAGTCCGAGTTGGCGTCACTTGTTGCATGGAGTTTCCTACAAAATATTTAAATACAAAATTACTTAAAATCAAATATTTTAAATGTTATAAATTTTGTAATTGAATTAAATTAATACCTCAACGACGATTTGGTTTATGTGATCCCGAGAGAGTGGAGTTGATGGCCCGACTCCATCCTGATGAGATCCTCCTTGATCGTTGCTTGAAAAGGAGAGTGAAAGAGATATGCGACTTGCTCTTGATCAGAAAGAAGAAGAATTCGAGAAAGATGGATCGTTAGGTCGCACAAAGTCTGCAAAAAACCATTGATATTTTGTTGAGAGTGAACAATTTTGAGAGAGAGATTTTTTGAATTCAAAAGTTGTTGTTTATTCAGACTAAGACCACAAAAATATATAGGGGAGAGTTCAGTCTTGGACATATTCTCAAGACAACTCGAAAATGACAAGGTAATAAAGCTGTGTGGAAAATACAACATTATTAAATGTCATTTGACTCACTAATTGCATCCCTTTGCATTCTGCAGTTGATTTTATTAAAAGACTTTTATTTGGCTGAGAATTTTATTAACAAATGGGCCTCTTGATGGTGTAACCCAATTGCCTCATTAAAAACCTTAAGGAGAAAACCCAATGAGATTAAACTCACTTAAAAGAAAAAGAGTGCAAAAGAGTTACACACCCATTTGTTAATCTTCTTGAATACTCATCGCAAGCTTCAAGGTATTATTTGACTTCAGCACTTCTTGCTCTTCAAATCGTTGAAGCAAATCTCCAATAGCTTGATTGAAGCGCCTAGTCCGTGATATTGTCATGGCTCCAGCCGGTACATCTTTGAGCACATTCTCCTTAAGTATCTCCTCATCACTAGAGCTGTCCACGATCACATCATCCTCCCCTCCTTANAGAAGTTACCTCCGATTACGATGAGTTTCGTCTTTGGCTTGGTTGCTGGATCTGGTGGCTCTTCTTTAAACTGAATGAAGAGTCTAAAGTAGAGGTGATTGTTTTGTTCCAAATCAGGTGGCTCAAATCGTTGATCTTCCTCCCACTTGTGATTCTTTTCTTCCGCTTAAGTGTTGTTTTTATACGTGCATTTGGTTCTCTTGACAAAGACAAACAAATCAAATTTGTATGATAGAT